>KZ878738.1:0-13499 GCA_003456935.1 Machilis hrabei
TAAAACTGGTACTTTTTTTCTTTTATACAACTACAAGTATCAAAGTTTTGACACTTGCAGACAGCAATATCAAATAAACGTTCAGCTTCTTCTCTTAATTTTGCGAGATTTTCGAGTCAAACTTATCTGACCCTTTTCCACTTTTAGACCTTAATAAATTCCTATATTTAGCATGATAAAATTTTATCATTTGTGAAATTCTAAGTTTAGAAACAACGGGAATAGAAGCTCTTGACCATATTTGTTCTATTTTAGGAACTAAAGTATTTTTATTGCATAATCGAGACACGTAAAAATCTTTGAAAAAGTTGCAAAAAGTGTGTTTTTATGAAACTTTACCGTTCTTGCGGCACCTCAAGACGTGCTCCAATATTTTTCATATTTTTGTTTTATCTTATCCACACCAAAAGGCAACTTTTCCGCGCTATTACAAATTAAAAATAAGAAATTGTTTTTTTCGTTCCACCCTATTTGGCGCGTCAGCAGTCGTCATGTGTTGGCGTGTATCCGTCAATCGTCACTCTAATGGCAGCTCCCAGCGAGTTAAGTTATCGAGTTTTGTTCTGATCTCGGGAGGTTCCAGAAAACAAATACTTTTTTTTTGTTTTTGCTTTGTTTCTTATGCGCACGTTACAAGTTTGTAAGTGACGTTATTCAAGAACAATATGTTCAAGCCTTTTTGAGCATCAGATTATTAAGGAGTTTATCACTGTATGGACAGTGTTTTTTATTGGGTTTAATTACATTCACGTCGAAGATCCAATTCAAGTGTATGCGACTTCTAGTGAACCTACAGAACCACAACGAAGCCCGTTGCTACCAGATCCAAGTCAAGTGTATGCGACTTCTAGTGAACCTACAGGACCACTACGAAGCCCGTTGCTACCAGAAGCTCGAACGAGTGCGGACCCCAACACTAAATACACCTTTGTGTTATCTCTCGTCACCTATTTAACCTTTATTTTTTGGTTGCTCTTGCCCTTGTCTGTTCCTTTCGGGTGCCAACATAAAAGTTGGTCCTCCGGGCAGGATCTAAATCCGTTTTGTTTAGTAGTGAATTTGATCTTCGATAAGTTTTCTAAGTCTTCTGGAATCACTCCGTTGGCTTTTTTTTTTGGGGGGGGGGGGAAATTGAAAATTTTTTGTGTGGTCGTTGCTGTTGTGGGTGCATGGTGTTTGGTTACGTAAGCTTGGAGTTACGTTCTTACCATGACGACCACGGCGAATAGATTGAGAATTTTAACGTCGCGAAAGAAAACTCTGTTTTAAAGAGTCCAACAGTTATATGACTTTACAAGAGAAGTCTTATCTGACGAAACTAAGGTTCATTTATTTCGGGTTAGACTGGCTAAATTAGAAGAAACTTATAGGAAGTTTGAAGAGGTTTTGGAAGACACAATTGGGTTACGTTAGAGATAGACCCAGAAGCAAACATAGATTTCACACAGCAAAATCTGCAATCTTTTGAAGAACTGTACTTTTCGATCATCAGCGTGGTAGATCAGCTGACAAGTAAACATTCCGCTGATGACCCCGGGTAAAGCTCTCACATACAGTGGCGGTTACCTAATCTTGATTTGAAAACTTTTGATGGGACATTGTCACAGTGGCCTATTTACACGACAATTTTAAGTCATTAATCCATGAAAATCCAGTCATCAATGTAATTTCAAATTTCCATTATCTCATATCCACTCTTAGTGGACCTCCACTAAGCATTGTTTGTGGTCTTCCATTAACGGAAGCAAATTATCCTATTGTTTGGGATAGTTTGGTATCAAAATATCAGAACAAAAGAATTCTGGGTGTTGACCTGATGGACAAGATCTGTAATATTCGTGCCATGCGGGAGGAAACGGCTAATAATTTACAAAGATTTCTGGAGATATTCTGCGACTCTGTGACTGTGTTAAGCAGTATGCAAACAACCGATTTATCAGATTTTATTCTGTTATACTTAGCATTGCGTGGTTTGACATGGGAAACCCACAAGCAATTTGAAAGTCAGTTTGTGAACACTTAAATACCCCGGTTTGGTAACCTAATGCAGTTTATTCGTGACCAGATTAAAGTCTTGCAAGTGTCCTACGTGAGTGACTCTAAACCATTACAGCGTTTTCAGTTTCACTCCAGTTCGAGTGAAGAAAAGAAATCTAAGTTTGCGCCGATCTCTCCTAATAAAGCATTTCTTACGGCTAATGCTAAGGGTCAAAGTACAGTTGGGTGCTTGTGTTGTAAAGGACAGCATACTATGTATGAATGCTCCAGATTTTTAACACTGAACCCGCGTGAACGAAGGGGGCTAGTTAAGAAGCTGAAATTGTATTTTAATTGTTTAAGAAACACACACAGCGTTTCACAGTGCTTGTCCAAGTTTAGGTGTCGTTCATGCGGACAGAAGCACCATAAGTTGTTACACTTCACTGCCGTTCCTAATGAGCAGGGAACAGGTGGTACGAGGGATGTTTTCGAGAGTCGTAAGCCCTTGGCCCAAGAAATCGATCTCACAAAAAAGGGGTATACAGCATGTCAATCGGGTCCTTTGTTAAACCCTTCACATGTGTTAGCGGGTTCTATTCAGTCATCTGATATAACTGTCTTATTGGGTACGGCTGTAGCTCACATTCAACACTATTTAGGAGCTTTTCAGCCCATAAGGATTAACATTGATTCGGCGTCACAATTAACGTGTATTACGAGTTCATGTGTTCAACATCTAGGGCTGCCTCGATAAAAATGTCATATTCCTCTTACCGGACTTGGTCAGCATAGTGTTCAAGTCGCCAAGGGACAAGTTACTTGCGTCTTAAAACCTCAATTTTTGGAATAGCCCAGGTTGGTTACGGATGATGTAGTACTGTCGAAAATTACTACTGTCATGAGGGTTCCTGATTCTATAGTTCGTAAATTCCATAATCTAAATGTTACTTTGGCTGATGAACATTTTGCATGCCCTGAGCAAGTGAATTTTCTACTTGGAGCAGACTTATTTCCGATGGTATATGATGGTGGATGGATTCATGTGTCACTCAATTGTCCATGCGCCTTAAGTAGCGTGTTTGGATGGGTTATAACGGGCAAATATGAGTCCATTGGTCAATCTTATCCACCGACTTCATTATTTGTATCTGTTCTGGAACCTTCTCTAGACGACTTAGTTAGGAAGTTTTGGGAAATCGAAGAGACACCGCGTGAGCCATCCGTCAATCCGGACGATGAGGAATGTGAAGCTCTTTTTGTAAACGGTCATTATAGGGAAATATCAAGCAGATATGTAGTTCCATTGCCTTTTAAGAAACCTGTATCGTGTTTGGGCGAATCACGTCTCCAGGCGATGATAAGATTAGGGTGTTTGGAGAGACCCTTAGCTCGTCATTCACGGCTGAATAAAGCTTATCGTAAGTTTCAACGTAAAAAAGAGGATTTAAGTCATATGGAAATCTCTTCCAATTGCCGTTCAGCATATTTTATTCCTCATCATGCAGTCATGAAGGAAGCAAGTCCGACGACCAAATTACGGGTTGTATTCGACGTGTCTATGAAAACGGATAACGGGTTATCGTTAAATGACATATTATATACATAGTGGATGTCATCAACCGGTTTAGGTGTCCACAGATTGTCTTTACTGCTGACCTGTGCAAGATGTACAGACAGATTTTAATAGTACCAGATCATCGTCAATATCAGCAAATTTTGTGGCATCACGTCCATGGTGAGCCAATTCAGACTTAGCAGCTAAATACTTTAACTTACGGAGTTTCAGCTGCCCCTTATCTTGCTACATGTATACGGACTCTTCGTCAGTTAGCCATTGATGAGGGTAACGACTTTTCTGACGTGGTCAAGGTTCTAACTGCAGAAATCTATGTCCATGATATCCTTTCCGGTCGGGATACTGTACAAGAAGCTTGTGAATTGCAGCANCANTNGATTGGNTTATTANGACGAGGAGNGTTTCAGCTAAGTAAATGGGCAAGTAATCATTCTGCCTTACTGCAGGGTGTTTTTGACACTCGTGCGGAAGATCCTGATCCACTTGATCTCGAGGGTAATAGTGTGGTTAAAGTTCTGGGTCTGCAGTGGGATGCTTCGGCAGACAGTTTTTCATACAACGTTGTACAGTTAAACGGCGTATTTATCAAACGAGAAATCTTGTCTACCATAGCAAGGATTTATGATCCTCTTGGGTGGATAACACCTACAACTTTTGCTTTCAAAAGTCTATTACAAAAAATATGGTGTTCACATTTATCATGGGATGATCAGTTACCAGTAAACGTTCAACAGCAATGTGAAAGTTACGTTAAACATCTACATCGGCTTTCAGAAATTCAAATCCCCCGTTTGATTGTACCTGTCCGATTCGATGGCGGTCAACTAATAGGATTTTGTGATGCGTCTGTACTAGGCTTTGCTGCGGTCGCATATCTTCGAATAGTGTCGGACAGTAATGTGTCAGTTAAGCTTCTGATGGCTAAATCTAATGTTGCACCGTTGAAAACTATTTCCATTCCATGTTTGGAACTGAATGGTACCTTGCTGTTAACTAAGGTATTGTCATACTTGTATAGGTTGTAGAGTTCAAGAATACATATCAATAGAATTATTGCTTTTACGGACTCTTCAGTAGTACCTTCTTGGCTGCATCTCCCTCCGCATCAACTAAAAACGTTTTTAGTGAATCGGGTATCACAGATTCAACACGTGCGTCCCGCAGTAGCCGGGATTCACATTTATTCTCGTGACAATCCTGCGGATTGTGCCTCGCGGGGGTTAGTTCCCCATTGCCTGCAGGGTTTTACCTTATGGTGGATGGGGCCAGCTTGGGTTACATCTGCTATAGACCACCGGCTTCAAGTTGCGTCATCACTCCAAATTGATGCTCTTCCTGACGTTAAACAAGCTACTTGCCATCTAACGACGGCGAAAGGAGCTGACACATTTTCCAGACAATTGCTGGAAAGATTTTCTACTCTTTCGAAATTACAGTGGGTCACGGCTTGGTGCCAACGGTTTATTACTAATTTTGGGAAGAATATTAAAGGCAAACCGTTATTAGGCGGGCCCTTATCTCCTGGTGAACTTCGAAGAGCGTTGGAGTACTGGATCAAACACGAACAGCAATTGGCCTTTGATGGTGAAATAGTTTTGATCTCGAAGGATTTAACAATATCCAAAGGTCTTCAACATTTACGACCATTTCNTGATTCCTGTGGAGTCCTCCGGGTGGGCGGAAGGCTCAGTCATTCTACTTTGACATTGTCTGCCAAATTTTCGATCGTAATACCGAAATGAGTAATTTGACGCATTTAATAATTGACCATTATCATCGTAATTACTTACATGTTGGACCTCTTGCACTCCAGTCTTTACTGAATCGTAGATATTGGATTCAGTCTGTCAGGCGTATCATCAAGCAACGACTGTCACGTTGCGTGACATGCTATAAATTACGAGCGACTAATTATCAGCCGCTAATGGGGGATTTGCCTCCTTCTCATGTGCTTGAAGCAAGGCCATTTATCAAAGTTGGTGTTGACTTTGGAGGTCCCTATACTCTCAAAGAGAGTTCTAGAAGAAACGCCAAAATTTACAAATCATATTTGTGTCTTTTCATTTGCATGGCTACTAAACATGTCCATCTTGAGGTCGTATCTGATTTGTCTTCTCAAGTATTTTTAGCAGCGCTGGATCGTTTCGTCACTCATCGTGGGCTCTGTACAGATCTCTTTAGCGAAAACGGTACAAATTTTCGAGGAGCCAATCGATATTTAACAGGTATTTTTAAGGTGCTCCAATCCTCTCCTTGTAAAGAAGAGATGTTGAATGCATTGCACATGAAGGGAATCACATGGCATTTCAACCCACCTATAGCTCCTCACTTCGGGGGCATTTGTGAAGCAGCCATTTGATCGGTCAAATACCATTTGAGAAGAGTCATTGGGGAACAGGCTTTGACGTTTGATGAACATGTTACACTCTTTAGTAAAGTAGAAGCAATCTTGAATTCTCGACTACTGTGTCCGATTTCTTTGGACGAAGAATCATTCGATGCTCTCACGCCCGGACATTTTATTATCGGAGCTCCGCTCGTATTGTTACCTGAACCTAGCGTGGAAAGCATACCTGTTAACAGATTGACTCAATGGCAGCTTGTTCAGCAAGCATCTCAGCGTGTCTGGCGAATATGGAGACTTGATTACCTGAATACACTGCAGTTACGGAATAAATGGATTAAACAGCAACGGAATCCAGATATTGGAGAATTAGTCATCCTCAAAGAAGATAAGGTATTTCCTCTCCAATGGTGTTCAAATCAGATTATTCTGCTCCACCCCGGTCAAGATAATATTGTTCGAGTGGTTACCAAGACCAGTTTCGGAGTGTTCCTTCGTCCTGTAACTAAACTATGCCCTCTTCCTGCGGCATAATTTTGTTTTTAATTGTTTTGGGATTTCAAAAATATTTTTGGTGGGCAGTTTATGTTAGAGCCACTTCCCTTTACTCTACGCAAAGTTCTTTGGTTTCCTTTTTCCCCCGAGAGATGGCGCGTCAGCAGTCGTCGTGTGTTGGCATGCACCCGTCAATCGGCACTCTAATGGCAACTCCCCGCGAGTTAAGTTATCGAGTCTTGTTNTGACCTCGGGAGGTTGCAGAAAACACATACATTTATTTTTGCTTTGTGTCTTATGCGCACGTTACACGTTTGTAGCGACGTTATTCAAGAACAATATGTTCAAGCCTTTTTGAGCATCAGATTAATAAGGAGTTTATCACTGTAATGACAGTGTTTTTTATTGGGTTTAATTACATTCACGTCGAAGATCCAATTCAAGTGTATGCGACTTCTAGTGAACCTACAGTACCACAATGAAGCCTGTTGCTACCAGATCCAAGTCAAGTGTATGCGACTTCTAGTGAACCTACAGAACCACTACGAAGCCCGTTGCTACCAGAAGCCCGAAGAAGTGCGGACCAAAAGTAAGTGCACCTTTGTGTCATCTCTCGTTACCTATTTAACCTTTATTTTTTGGTTGCTCTTGCCCTTGTCTGTTCCTTTCGGGTGCCAACACTAACCTTTCAATATAGTTTCTGCACAGCATGGAATAGAAAAGCGATATCATACTGTATTTTGAGCGCAAAAGTTCGCATATTATTCATATCTCAAAGAAGTGTTAATGGTTATATACAAGAAATTTGTTGTTATCTTGAAAGGTGAGCTTTAAAGGCTTATTGTTTGTCAGAATGTCCACTCAAGAATTTCCAAAATTTGAAAATAGCCTGTCAATCTAAATATGTCAATGCAGAAAACATTTAGAATGCTTTGTCCTTTGTTGTGATTGAACATACTTTCGTTGTCTCTCAGATATCACCAGTGCCTCTGATCACTGTCTGGTCTAAATATATTTGTAAATGCGTAAAGGTGGCAGGTTATTGTTCACATGATATGTGTACATTTTCTATAGAACCTGAAGTCCATTCGTTTGGTCAAATGTGGTTAAAATTTTTTTTTATCAATTAGACAAACTCAATTGTATTCTGTTCGAAGCTTAAGAGAATACTTGAATCTACGCTTTTGATAAATGTGTGACACTGAGTACCTATAGTACACAGATGTTTTAGTTTACATACAAATGATCTGAGATAAGGAAGCTGGAGTGAAAGTGTGTGCACACACAATTCAGTAAAGGCGTGTTTATTAAGTAAAGAAACAATTTTCATTTAGAAACACATAATGTGCCCCGTTTGAAAGGTCGTTAAAGATCTGGACAAGCAAGATGTGCGTGAAATGGGCTGCGACAGTAGTTTTATTAACAATCTAAATTCTTACATTACATATAAACGTTGCTAATAGCAGTGCTAATTACTGTACTACAATATTTAGTTAGCGATACAAACTACAGAAAAGAGTAGTCACAGAAAATGTTCGCTAATGTAACGATTGTACGGTGAGATGTTTGCTCCTGCAAAATTGTCATTAATTAAGTCTATTTAACCAATCTGAAGTAATTCTAGAAGTTTGTTAGTAATGTTTGTTTACATCTTGTATGTAAGTTACTTACGTCTATACACTTGCAAATATTAATATTAAAATATAATCATAATAAATTTGACTCGTGAGCATTGGCCTTAAACATCACTCAAAGAGCATTATTATTCTATTATTGGCCCTCAAATATTCCCATCCCAAGCGGGACTCGAACCCAGATATACCTTGTTGACCGAGTGGTATCGTACACATTCTGTTGGTGCCGAAGAAGGATAATGCTATTTGAGTATTAATAAATTTGAGATTAAATTATTTAATCTAACAGGACTTTGCAAAAAAACAAAAGTAATTCAACATTCAAGAAGTGTGAGGATCAATGTATTATCTGATCACTGTTTAACTAATAGCACAAACTATGTAAAAGTGGTTTTATTTTGTAGATGAGAGCCATTAGCAAGGGTAACTGATTTCATACTTTAAAAACATTTTAATAACAGAGTACTTATTTTATTAATCTTTTACATTCCGATAACAACACAGTTTATATGTAAATTTTTAGCTGATAGAGCAAACATGATGAAAGTTGTTTTGCTCTACTGTGCATCAGGTTTCCATACATAAAAAAGAAAATTTCACGTCACCATGTCATGCCTGAGAGGAAAATTTACTTCTATAAAATCAAGCCATTAAAGCTAAGAATGTAAGACTGATATAAGCACTTTCTAAATAAGTGTAACATATATTTCTAATAATTGTTTTTAAAAAATCCCAAACATAATAAAGAATTGTTTTTAATATAAATAGTAAACGTATATTACGTTTGCTATATATGTGTGGGGCAAGCATATTGGCTGTATTAAAAAAAATAGAGCATGTATCATAACGTTTTCCCATCCTTATCAGGGTGGATTCATCAATGTAAAACATGACAAAAATACGTAGAAATGTTTTTTGTCTCCGATACGATTTTATTTTCTGACGTTTAAATTCAAAGTTCTTATACGAAAGTATGTCAGATTTACTATGGATGATATACAATAATTTGACATCGTAAAATTTAAAAGGATTAAAATATTGAATGTTTTATGTTCCAACTAAAAGTGTTTATTGTATGACAGGTTCGTCATTCTCTGTGTCTCTATTTAAGCACTTAAATGGCTTGATCAATTTTAAACAAATTAATTATAAGATTCAACCATGTCTGCCATCAAAAACTATTTACTTTAACTTGCTATGTCTATAGCTGCTAAATGGTTTGTCATTTAGAACTATTTAATTTGACTTATTGCAAGATCATTTTAAATAGTTATTACTGTTTATGTCATTTTAACATTTCATTAATATATGAGTGTAATAAATTACACCAAATTAAATTACTGGCCATCATTTTATTTTCGTAATCAATTCATAATAGCTTTCGTATCATTATACGATGTTGAAGTTATAAACGAAGGTTCTAGTCCAGTCATTTGGTAACANAAGAAAGAACCGGAGTGACCTGTTTAGGGGGGAATTCAGGGGTTTAAATGGCGGGACACACTAGCTTGGCGGGGTAAACTAGGCTTTGAAAGTCTGAAATACAAAGATTTTGGATAACTTGAAAACTATGGTCAATCTTTAGCGCGCTATAGCGGCCAAACGAAAAAAGCTAGCGACCTAGTTTTAGTCTTATTTTTTAGGAAATTTTATCAGCTTTCATTTTGATAAGAAGTGATTTGTCTCTAGGATGCGACGTTTCGGAGTTATAAGCAAAAAACTAAAACAACTACCGAACTTTTATGTTTTTTTGCCATTTTTATGGTGAAGCCATATCCAAATCTAGTCGATAACTCGATTTTCAGATTCAGCAGCCCAAAAAACATATANATCCGTCGAGAAAAATTCTTCAGCAATTTTGTCCTGTCCAAACCACCAAATGACTGGACTATTCCTGACAAAAGTGAAGATCAAATTGTTTGTATTGGACATTTCCCTGCTTCAAAAACTCAGAAAGTCTAATTAAAACGAAAAACATATTAGTACTTCCATTATGTGACAGCTAAAACGAAACTATACAGGACTAAACATTATCTGGTGGTAGTTTATAAACTAACGAAAAAATACAAACGGCACGTGGAATACTAATTCCTTAGTTGCTCAGTGCTTTGAATCTTTGCTCGTTTATTCAAATAACCGATTTTTATAAATTTACGTGAACATCTGCATGGATAGTATGGCATGCATGTGTTTCGCTAATGTATTCAATACACTCTATTTTCTTATGATGTAATTGACCCAAGTGGAGTTCTGCTAAAAGTGTAAACATGTATGTAGACCAGGAACACATATGGTCCGATGTGATTTGATTTTCTGTTTATAACCCCAGTAAACACCACAATAATAATAATACAAAAACAATAATTAGAAAAAAAAGATCTCAAATCGATAACAATATACGCTTTATTGAATCGGAATATTTATGTCGGTGCGATTCTGGCGTAGGAGAAATCAGAAATGGTTCAACATTTTGTCTACGATGACATTTGTGTGGCAAACTTTGTCTCATGTGTCGCTTGTTCAGACAAAGAACAACAAATGCATACGTTACCATTTAATCGTGGGACATGCAAAAGTCAATATCCAAAGATACATCGTCGTTAAACGACCCATCATGTGTCGATACGACGTTAAACACTACATATCAACATCATCATCCAGAGATACACGTTGTCTACGTTCACACTCTAATTACAGAGTAATGGACAAATCAAGTCCGAAAGTTTATTCCAAGCTAAATATAGATTAACTGTATATGACTACTGTTTTTCTCCTAGTTACAAGTAATATTTTCTACTCCTAACTACCTTCGTTATTGCTATGCTTTTAATTGCAAGTTACATTAGAATTTGACCACGGTGATGATCATGTCTATGCTTTTTACTGTAGCACAGATATAGCTTAAGTGTAATGTATACAAATCTAAAGTGCTTTTTCTACCTACCTAGAGATTTTGAAGTGAAGCAACTTAGAAGCATTACTGCATTTATAATTTTTGCCTTCAGATTTTAATGAAATTGAATCTGTTTTTTCTTAAGGCTACACATGATCAAGTAAACTTCAAGTGGTTGTCTTTGTTAACAAGATATAACGGTCACCTTTATTCGGATCTCTTTCACAGTGTTTCAAAATTACATTTATAATCCTAAAATTATAAACAAAAACTTAAACAACACTCAAATTCTAGTGCAAGTTTTTATTTATAATTTTAAGATTTTAACTGTAATTTTGAAACACTGCGAAAGAGATCCGAATAAAGGTGACCATTATGTCTTGTTAAAAAAGACAACAACTTGAAGTTTATTTTATCATGTCTGGCCTTAAGAAAAAACAAATTCAATTTCATGAAACTCATAATTTCAGGAAGTACTTAAAACGTATTATAACGAATATATCATTTTGTAACGATTTCCACCACAGCTCTTATTTCTCAGTAAATTACGTTTTTCAGCTGTTTGATTTTTTTTTCGATTTTCAAATATATTCTTGTCAATATCTGTTCGGGACGTGTTTTTGTACTGATTTCCTATTCGAAGTGAATTCGCAGAATGCAGAGCTTTCACAACCTACAATTCGACAATATCATCAATACGAGTAGCTGATGTAACTGACCGGCAGGGGGGCTGTGGCTTGAGAGAAACACATTACGAAATCAGTTTGAAAGGTAAAGTTTTAGAAACATTTTATGTAAACAGAAACTACAGCAGCCATTTGTAACTTCGTTCACGTCATTTTGAAGCCTTCCATAAATGCTGCGGCATTTCACGCTTTCCAACGAGTNATGTACCCTCTTTTTATGAAACCCGTAATTTCTCTTAAACTGGGATGGCATATGATGCCTAGATTACATAAAAATACGGAATAATCGCCCCTAGAACACAATTGGATAACCTCTTTGCTAACAATACATAAAATATCAATTTTCAATTACCTTTCCAACACATATTACATTTGAATCATTAGATATAAATACAGCAACACAATGCAGAGTTTACACACTGAGTGACTACCAATGCATTACCTATTTTTCCCCAAGGAATTCTGAAGCGACGTCATATCTTCCGCTGCGACGTTTTGATATATGAAACGTAGCTTTTCAGCTGTGTGCATCCAAGCAAACATGACGTGTTAAGTTGACAGTAAACAGACCAGTTCACCTTCTAGTATAATTTAACTAGAACTGATTTAACTGTTTAAAGTTAAAGCAATATTAGTTTAGATATCTAAGACAATGATCTGATTCTATTCAAAAGTAATGAACAAATTAGTTCAGTTCNAATGAACTACAAATTACGTAAAATCAAGGGGAAATGGAGCTTATACACAGAAACTATTCTGGTGAAAAACTGAAAGATGGATGAAGGTAGAGGACTAGATGTGTAAGGAAGAGGATAAGGAAAGGGAGACAGACAATTGAAAACGTGTAACGAATGTAATAATAGGCAGTACCATCATGAAATACACTCTCTACCGAGAATGGAGCTAAATGAACTTAGTGTACGCGGAAAACTTACTACTAGAAAAAAAAAGTCGATCAGGAAGAGTATTTGCCTTGTATAGACCTGATATTGGCAATTGCTCGTAAGTATTTAACAATTATTAATCGTTTCTAAAATAGGAAAACATCCTTATTAAGTTATCCATTTTCGTAACACTACAATGTTTCATTATAACAGGTAAATAAAACTTAATAAAATAATAATAGTAACAGAGACAAAGAATAATATACCACACATAATTAATTAGAGGTCAACTACAAAATATCATACAACTATTCCAAATTATGGATTTACGTAAGCAGTCAAACTTTTTTTAAAACTCTACTTATTTTCAATATGAGAATTGTTACTATAACCAAAGTATTGCCCAGTTTATTAAGCGTAACCATTTCAAACTTAATTTTAGAAAATTTAGATAACANTGCTTTAAAAAATCTGCCTTTTTCTGTATCGTTGTTGTGTTTTTGTTACATTTATGAACTATGTACTTACCTTCTGAAGGTTTAGATACTTGATGTCGTTTTCGTTCATTTTCTTATTACACAGCTCAGAATATAGCATTTCCTTCTTACATTTAGAGATTCAAATTGACTCACTACACACTGAATTGTATTGCCTTAAGAAACGTACATTCTTATTTAGGTACCTATATGTTCTACCCAATCATTCTATTCAGCAAAACAGAAGCATAATTAACCGTCTGCTTCAAAAAGCTTTAACTATTCCTACCAAACATGAAAAAATGAAATAAAACGCTGATCTGGTAAAATAGTTCTAACAAGGGAACCACTCATGTGGGCATGCTGAAACCTCACTTGAAATTTTTATCATAGATAGAGGATGATAAGATATGAATATCCTCAAAATTTTAGCTGCCGATACGCACTGCAAGGTATTAAAAAAAGTATAAATGTTAACGTTCATGGGGCTATTCCCTGGATCGACTCCACGCCCACGAACACGGTAGCGGA
>KZ878740.1:0-19605 GCA_003456935.1 Machilis hrabei
CACATTTTTTTAAATTTTCTTTAAAGTCAATAATGAATGAAAAAGCTAAGTAAATAATAGTGTTTGTAAATTTTCTAATAAATTAAAAAAATAAATATTCCTGTTTAAAAAACTATGTACGTCTCGTGTTCATAGGACATATTTGAAAAACAACGTCGGCCGTCTCTACAAGAAATTATAACCGACTGGCCCAAGCTGGTGGTTGTGGATAAAGAACTCCTGAAGGTTCGCCGATCATTACTTTTTACAGACAGTGAATTTTCAGTGCTGGCATAAAAGGTCTTGCCCTAACTATGATTCGCTCCCTGGCTTCACGTGCATTGAACAATACAAAGTCGTATGGCGTTAACAGCTTGATGATTTTAATATTTTTTTTACTTAAACGTTAAATAATTATATACTTTAAACCATTTTCAGTATATTTAGAAACCTTAATAGCTAATTACGCTTAAACGGTTTTCTATATAACGCATATTTAACTAGAAGAGTGTCTAACTTGTGTTCAATAACAGTGTTCAATTTGTGTGTAGACAGCAGTCTTTCTAAGAGTATCGTGACAACGTAAAATACATAAATAAAACTATTTTTTTAGAATTTTGAACAAAATACACTCAAATAACTAGCTTAATATAAATCAAAACTGATTATATGTATTTTGGAGATACGGTATTAATTAATCCTTAAATCCTGTATTGAATGATAATTCATGACGTTTTGTAACATCAGTTATTTTCTAGGCTCACTATGTAGTGTGAGCACTACAAACAATAAATACACTATTCATAAAATTAACGTCATAGGTCCTTAATCCCTGTCTTTCCAATCATAATCACGGTAAGCAATTGACCACAATTTACAGTAAATGGTACTAAATTGTGTAAGTAGTGACAACTAAATTCATATAAAATACAGTAAAACCAATGTGAACTGATTGCTAACAATTGTGTGTCTGACCTGGATATTACTGACGGACTGCTATGCATCTAGCAGCAATAAGGCTGAAAAACATACTGAATATTTGTCTAGCTTTCATGAACAATGTATACTTATGCAAGCTAATTGGATAGCTAATTAGTTAGCTAAAAAGCTGTACTCTGAAAGACTCTGATTTAGGTAAGTGGATGCTGCATCTGACTGCCTAACACATTAACTTCTCTTTTTTGATATCTCGACACTAACAACCGACATATCCAGCTTACCGCATACTTTTAGGAATAGACGGTGATCGTTTTTAATTTGTGTTTTAGAGTGACAAATCGTCACGCCGGGCGTCTCTTGCCGACTTGATCCCTGACTGGCCTATTCTGCATCCGTTTGAAAGGAAGGAGGTTTGGCAAGACAGAAATTAAATTTTCTTGCCAACTTTTCTCATATCTATCCCATTTCTGTTTCACATTTCCAAGTTCATCTAATATTTCACAACACACTTTATGTTTTCTTGTTTGCTTAGAACAGGGTGGCTTGGTTACTATACGTATGAAAATTTTGTAACGTTTTTACGACATTTACATATATATCTTACGGTGTGTAATCCTATGAACAGTTTAGAGTATTAGTGCATCAACACTTCCCAAATTGCTGAGCAGACTGGAAAACATTTATAGAAAATATGTTTGATTAACAACGAACGTGTTAACTGCAAACATGTTTTCTATTTATTTGTTGTAGTAACGCCTTCCAATAACTGTCTTTATCTTTCTTTGTCTTTCTCTGTGGAATGTAAACTGTCTCTCTTTGTTTCTTTTTCGTCTTTCTTTGTCACTGTGTGTGGCATTTCTGTGTATGGGAAATAAAAAGACAATGCATTTATTTCTTTGAACAGCCAAACATAAAACTTTGAACATTTAAATCGGATATTTATTGACTGAGAGATATTGTATGGTAAAGAGCTGATGTGCTGGACCTTTACATCTCAAATTAGACACATATTATCTACACCAGATTTTTGTTAGTGTTAATCAAGAGTGTGTATGTATTTCCAATAAAACATCCCCAACATATTAACATAAACATAAATATGCCCAAGGATAAATAGTTTGCTAACACACTTTCAAACACAATCCTCTAAGTGTCAAACTGACGTATAAATGTATGTCATATGATATACACAACTGTTTCTGTGCCATTGTAAAAGCATTTATTACTTATACTGCATATATAATATGTGTTAAATAAAATTAACGTCGATACAATACCTAAAAAATACAAAAACAATTTTAAATCTTGCAATACCCTGTTATATAATACTAGTCACTTAGGAAACATACGTGTAAAAATTCACTCCAAAAGTTGCATTGAGTATATTAAAACGTAAAATACGAGTATAAATAAGAAAGACTAATATAAAATATGATGGTGCCAAAAGGAGGGGGGGGCATTAGTAGTACATGTCCAATTACTTTGCGAATGCCCTATTATGGGGCCAAAATGATATCAGGATAGTTATTGTGTAACTTAGTCTACTTTCTTACTACCATTGTGTGTAGTGACGTTGTAGTTTGTTTTATATATGTCTGAATGTTACGTGCTTTATATCCGAGTTGCCTGTTGGTAATTTAATCGAAAGACTGACAAGTTGCTGGACAGATATGAAAAATCATCTTTCAAAATTCGTTATAGTGTCCCACTTTCACCAACTCGTTCCTCGTACACTCCAGAGCTAATTTGGCCATCAACCTAGAATAACAGAAAAGTCCATGATACGATAATGGAATAAATTTTTAAAAGGTTTACTTCCTAATTTACCTAGCTGACATAAGAAAATAAGGCATAGTTCCTGCTATATTAATCGAGTAGTGAATTGTATAACACCGTTTTTCAGGGGGAACAAATAACGATGTACATTATTTTCTCACTCTGCAGATTCAGAGTCCGTTTTAGTGATTATTTCAAAATTAGCCCCACCTTTGCCTATACTGAGCATAATTATCGGTTCAAATTGCCACAAAATAAGCGAACTATAGACTGAAATAGACTGGCAGAGTTCCGTAACTTCTCTTGGATTTTCGCTCTTTTTCATGCACCTTATTTTGTAACTTTGTGTACTCAAGCAGAAAACTGAATCATACTCCAGGATGAAAGACAGATTCACCGTCGACTGAGCCACGGTGACACATGCTACCTATGCATCTACCTTTTGTTCACAGCCTATAACTATTGTTTGTCGAGTTTCACTGAAATAATGAACGACAAATTATATATTTTAGAATTTCAGTGAATATCACATATTTTTCAGTTTCAGACACCTGTAAATATTTCTATACTAGTGAAGTTCTACTTATCATGTTGCTCACTAAAAATAGCAGAGATTAAAGTTCCGTTAACCAATAATCATGACATAAAAGACAGTCATTTTATGAACAAACTCTCACTCCTCTAATTTTGATTAACTAATTTTGATCGTTACGTACTCCAATATCATAAGTTTTAATTAATCCGTCTTTTATTCTGAAGAGTTTGACACTATAAATACAGTATACCGTTAAACAAGATATGGTATTATTAATTTGATATACAGATTGGTACTAAACATTAAACTTAGATTATAATAATGTACACAAAACTTACTAACGGGCTTCTTTAACTTTTCATTTTCGTTAACAAAACGAATTAAGTTTTTTATTGCTGTTAAAACAACTTTTCTTTAAATAACAATATTTTTTAAGAAGCAACTAAATACCTACGAAATAAACTTGAATGTGTGTCTATGTAAATATACGTATACACACATGTTTAATATGGTTCATGCACATTCAGCAAAACGAAACTTAAAATTTTACATTGAAGCCATGAACAGAGAGACCTTTGATGTTGTCGGTATTGCAATTTAGTGCTCAAGTGAGTAAAGTGCTGTATCAAACTCATATTTTTAGCAGTATTTTCAAGCACAGTGTAGAAATCGTAGTTTACTGGGATGTATATCTTGGTTGTTTTAGTATGATTCCACAACATTATATGTTACGATGGAACTCATTGTTATTTCAAGAACTTTTTATAAACGTGATTTGCACTGCAAATTGTAAGTTACTTTTACTCGCTGCCTAACTAAACGATGCATATTTTACACTTTGTCAGGTTCCAGAGGCTTTAGAGATACATTAAAAAGTACTCCCATGACGTAGAGGTCCAATAATGAAGTGCATTTCGCATTTTATATATTTTACGCGTTGTATGAAAATTACTCAGCCCACAAAAGCACTGTTACCAAAACAATGCAATCAACAAAGAAAATGATGCCATTTCTAAATGTTATTTTTGTGTACTTTGTATATACTTACATAATTACCACGTACCTAAAATTTACATAATAATGACATTTGGAATTAATATAGTAATTCTTAGAATTATTGTTTTGATGTCAGTGCTCGTACGCACATTTCTGATAGCTTGAAGAATACGAAGAATGGGACTGGCTATTTTAAAATTAGATTAGCTATTTCAGGCAGGACACCTTCCCAGTTAACTAGACAAGGCAGGTATATAATTTCAACTCTAGATGAAAACTGGATCTGTGTTATGGAATTTCGAAGGATATAAACGCTCTACGCTAGAAGAGGTTTGTGTATAAATTGTACTTTAAAAAAGGGGATAAAGTTTGAACTCTCCAATTGAGGTAACAGATAGGAATAATATATCTTTTTAATAAATAAGCTATCAAACTTTGCAGATTTAGTAAAATGAATAAAGAAAGGATGTAAACATATCCATCTTTCTCAATTTCAACTTATTGGTCTGGCAATTAATTTCTCGCCATTCCACCCAGTTTGGTTCTTCAGCATCAATACAGAAGTTCAGTGGTACATAATGCCAATCAAAATAGAAAATTCCCTTAAAGAGATAGAGCAGATTCGAGTGTTTTGGTCAGATAGGGAAGTAGACTCAAATCTTCAACATACTTTATTTTCCTTAAAAAATTAAACTTATGTCACTAAGTCTTTTCTACTTATTTAAGATTGTTAAACGTGACCTTTCATTATTATCTAAAGTATCGTGCATTTATATTTTTATTTCTGATTTGTTTAGAAGTTTAGTACTTCTATATTTTTTATAGGAGTGGGTTCTTGTACATTCCTGTACACACATATAGTTGAAATATATAGAACAGGATTTACTTGTATTTTTTTTAGTTGTGATTAATTATGGTCAGTGCTCATGGTTTTGGTGTAAAATTTTATAAATTATACAAAAAGTAAAATCAAAGCAGTTTCTACCAAAAGATGACATTAGTTTTTACCTTTTATATATTGTACTGTTTTGTTCATATACACATTAGCTAAACATTTAGTAGAGGATAAAACCACAGTAAAATGATTCTTGTTTACAGTACACTTTCGGCGGCAAATGTCTTGGCTATTTTTGGAAAACAGTATATACAGGGTGTTTCAAAAGGTTATACGCAAACTTTAAGAGGTGATAGGAGAGCTCACTCTGATTCGAAATAATATAGGAACATGGGTGCTGTGGTGTACCGTTTCCGAGTTTAAAGCCGTTAAGTGTAACCAATGAGACGAGAGCTCTCTTCCACGGAAGGTTTAATCTGCCCCACGCTCGCGCCTCATTGGCTACACCAAACGGCTTAAAACTTGGAAACGGTACACCGCAGACCCCATGTTTCTATATTATTTCCAATCAGAGTGACCTCTCCGATCACCTCTTAAAGTTTGCGTATATCCTTTTGAAACACCCTGTATACAGGAAAGGAGTCTACTATATTTTCCTGAAAAACTAAAAACCTTAGCAAGATGGAATAAACGGCATTCACCCTAAGAAATCCAAAGATAATAGTGGCATGGCTCTACGAGCTCCCCCAGTCGGAGATAAGTGTGTGAGAGGGGTATTTTTTGAAATTTTCAAATAGTAAGGAATGTCGAGCGATACAACGCTGTAAAGGTATCATTAAATCTAGCAACTTTTGTCTGAAGAGTATTTCAATATCTTAAACCGTTTCAAAATAGCGACCTTTAAACTCAAAATGAAAGGGTCTAATAAATCCCCCACCCAACCACATCAGTTTCGATGATACCGAATAACGCATTGGTATCTCTCATGCCCATAGCAAGAGCGTTTCAATGATATACCATTTGACCCCTTTTGAAAGAATTAAGTGGCCAACTCTCAATAAACAAAAAATGGAACTTTTAGGTGGCAATTGCTAAAACGTTTCCAATAGAAAGAAGGGCCAAACGATACATTGTGTTAAAGTACACGACAAGTTGTAAACAGATTTTGTGGGTGGAAATAGCTCGACATTACATGTACTTTCACACAATGTATCATTTGGTCCTTCTTTCTATTCGAAATACCTAAAACATCCATTTTTGGGGGGGTGAGTGTCAGCCACTTAACTTTTGCAAAACGGGTCGCATGGTATATCGTTGGAAAGCTCTTGCTATGGACATGAGAGATAACTATGCGTTATTCGGTGTCATCGAAATTGGTGTGGTTGAATGTGGATTTATTAAACCACTTCATATTGAGTTTAAAGGTCACCATTTTGAAACTGTTTAAGATATCGAAAAACTCTACAGACAAAAGTTGCTAGGTTTAATGATACCTTTACAGCGTTGTCTCGCTCGACGGCCCTTACTATTTGAAAATTCCAAGAAACACCCCTCTCCCACACTTATCTCAGTTGGAGGAGCTTGTAAAGTCATGCCAGTATTTTCTTTGGATTTGTCAGGGTGGATACCGTTTATTCCATCTCGCTATCGTTTTTAGTTTTCAGGAAAATTTAGTGAACTCCTTGTGTGAAACACCCTGTATATATATATGTACTGTTTTATGAAAATATATATGTATATATATATTCTGTTCCACGATTTCACACTCAAACACTACCGTTGCCTTCGTGTAAAGTGCGAACTAGCCTTAAAGGCAGATATCACATTTAACTTCCAGTACGCGCTGTATGTTAGAAACAATAGCAGTAATTGAATGTGTTTAATTTTTCTTCAGTTCTTTATAAGAGTAATGTTAGGTACAGTACATAAATCAGGGGAACAAATATGAAGTAACTAGAAACTTTTAGCAGAAACTGCGATAAATCCCGTATCCTAACTTCAATAGGAATAATTAATTGGGTTGGTCTATTCTACCCAATATTACAATTTTCCATGCACTCTTCCACTTCTACATTCTGTATACTTTCTGGTCTCTGCTGTGAATGAACTTTTTAGATATAGATTTTCTTCAACTCTGTCCTTTCTCTTGGATAATATCCTCTTCTCGTATTTAATAATTACGTACAATATAGTTATTTTACATCTGATACTAACTATGCCATGGAGTTTAACCCATTTACAAATGAATTTGAATTCACTGTACAGTTAAAAAGATAAATGCATTCAGTATTGACTGACGGAAATGGAAAACATGACAACGTGAACGAGTGATCAAACGACTGTAAAATTTATTAGAAACATTCACTACAATAATAGTTACAATCAATAATATACAGTCTGTCCAATAAGAGCGTGGTCGTCCTAATTAAAAGAAAAGTGTATTTATTAGCATTTCAAAAATTATGATTTTATTCTACAGTATTAGGGCTAAAATGCAATTACATTAATAATGAGTCCAGTCACCGCATACTCGTGCGGTAACGACCTCCAAATCCGACGAATTTCTGCAGACAACTGCTTTAAACTGGATGTCGGCCTTCCACGAAGCTTTCTTTTAATGTAAGAGCACACATTATCGATGGGATTTGCATCGGGTGACTGTGATGGCCAATCCAGCGTCTCGATGTCCGATTGCTGCTCCAACTCAGTACAGAGCTTGCTCCTGTGTTTCGGGTCGTTATCCTCCTGTAGAATTCAGTCTTCACTTTTATCAATGAAACAACGTTTAGCAGCTGGCAACAAAGCCTTTTTGTATATTTGTAGCATTCAGGTTGTCTGTGAACAAGTAAAGTGTGCCAAATCCCTGCTCTGGGAAGCAGCCCCAAATGAACCCTGTGTTTAACTGTCTTCTGTACGAGTCTTTTGGTGGTGGTAGACCAGGATTGTTGGACGATACAATGTGCCCAAAAAGATGATTCATCGGTGAACATTACGATATTCCAATCTCGATCCTTATTTTCACGTGCCCAAGCGAGTAATGGTTTCACGTGCATAAAAACACAGCTTCAAAGCGCGACACACCTTTCGAATTACGTTTTGTTTGACGAAATTAAAGCTATAACTGACACTTTGGTTATAATGCAACAAGGAGAACGATGACATCTACCGGCACAAAAAAGAAGTTAGGAGTATATATTTTACAGACTGCGAGTTATACCGACCACGCTCTTATTGGACAGAGTGTAAAAAACATCAGGAAATGTGTTTTAAGTAATGATGACAACACTCTGGGATCCATAAGACACTTTGTAAGTGTTTGTACACGCCTTCACTGTGTTAGACCTTTGGTGAAAGATGTAACAAATATCGCTCTAAGATATGTCATAGCAAGCTTCTGCTTATTGGAATAAGGTCAGGTAACCGTTCGGATATGATAGAACTTCTACATCATTTAGAACCATGTGGGAGGTGTATTGGAATATTGCCTCCTTGATGTTAGAAAAGAAGAAGGATGACTACCGGAATGAAGATAGTCTTGTTGCGTCTTCCACCAATAAAAGTTCTGATTTCATATAATGTATTATGGCGCCACACACAAATAACACCGGGGGATCACTGTGTGTACTTTACTTTGTGCAATTTCTTGTCTGTCACTACTTCTTAAGCAAAACTAGGATCCATAACTAAGGGCCATAAGCTGCTATTCACTAATCAACCCACCCGTGCTCCATACTACTAAAGGATGGTGTGATCATGTTAAGGGCAAATATTATCCTGGGACCAGTGAGTGGAGGCTATGGATTAAAACCCGGTTTGGTGAGATGTAAGTGTTGACCAGTTAAGTTGCAGAACTTAGGCAATGGACCGTAACTTCCTATCTTGTCGCTTCTCCTTTATTCTTAATGGCTGTGGGCCAGGTCTCCGGGTATGTAACCTTACTCGTTTCATTGCCTTATGCACTCGTGAACAGTTGACGTGTGTCAGCCAATCCTCTTTGCAGCAAACGAGAGTGATAAACCACTGCTAAGTAAATTCAGCATGTGCTTTGTGGTTTCCAGAGTTTGTTATCATTCCTATGTAAACTTGTTCCGATTTTTAAGAACATTTGTTGCTATTCTTACTATGAATATATGAAATACATTTTACGGTGTCGAACCACTCTTTACTGTTGCATGGATTTCCGTCCCGTTAATGTAATTATGTATCTTGAACGAATTTCGATTAAACTAAAAAAAAACTTTGCAATTGAAAACCTATATAAAAATGGACATGATTGTCTCTACAGAAGGACTCCATGGTTTTCATGAAATTATTCTATTGCTCTCTCGTATTAAAATGCATGGCATTATCACTAATATAAGTGATTTTCTAAATTGTGATATGCTTTTAGTAATAAAGTTCATTAGTAAGTATAGTATAAAAATTGTGTTTAAATTTAAATATTAAAAGTAATATTATGTTGTTATTAACAGTTGTCAAATATAGCTTCAAACTTAGAAAATTTAAAATAAAAAAAAAATAGTCGCTTTCAGACTAAGTCTTGAATGTAAATTAAAATGTAGCTGTAGATTTGGCATAGATATATATGTATCCCTAGTTATGTATCTTCTCAAATACTCTTACACTTCTTCTACACTCTGTCATCTTTAGTTAATTTCGTTTTTTAATGTTTATTTTGTGTTTTTATTTATTTTATCATCCAGAGTAGGACTTCATACTTATTCTTGACTATCCTGTCGTCTTTATTATTGTTTGTTTATTGACAGTTTTACTTGTAAATACTAACAAATGCCGTGGCAGTAGATTGGAGAACTAGGTCTTCGTTGAATTAATACAAAGTGAGAAGTTGCTATTCTATGTCCTTTATAGATAACAAAAGTCTAAAAGCAATTGAAGTGCATTTTCATAGCTTTGTATATGTGGCATATTGAATAGTTTATGGTTTGCACACCTAAATGTCTGAATCAATTTTTATAATCAGTTTTGACTCTAAAATGATTATATCTTTAACGAAAACATTGGTAAAAATATGCTTGTGAAAACGGATTTTCTAAAAAAAAATGCACTGAACTTCGTACTGTTAGCATTTAACGTTGCCAAAAAATAAAAAAAGTTTTTTCTAAGTTACAAAACAAAAAAAAACTCATGGAACAATATTTAGTTTGTAAACCGAATATTTGGGCTTAGTGTCACATAACCTTGATAACTTTTCAAATTACTCAGTTTTACAAATACGGACATTACTTGGAGAAACGTTCTCAAATGAAGATTCAGACAAACAAAACATCTTGTAAACACAAGAGAAGCTCTTTGGTTTGAGGAATATTCGGAAACGGTATATAGTATTCTTTACCATTAGATGTGTTGTATTTGATATATTTCCAAACAGGGTTATCAGGATATATCAAGAGTAGTTAATTAGCAAACATTATCACTGACACCAATGGAAGATAACTGATACAATGTAGTAATACGTTTGAAATTTGTATAATTACTGAAAAGTAAGATGTGTAAAACTGTAGACAATGCATGTAACGAAAACATATAGTTAGAACGCACGTATTAGGTGATATGGAATACATATCGTTTTCTTATGTTGCTATCTTACTTGTAATTGAGGAAACTTCGTACACTGGTTTGTTTTCATCGCCAACTGAGTATGATACCAATATAAGGCTCTGAAAATAATATATGCAACATCTCATAATTACATTATATTGCAACCATTTTATTTTCAGACACGTATATTACAATCACATACAGTTGATGAGGTCAACAAATCAGTTTTGTAATCTTTTTAGATTATAAGATATCAAAAAGCGAAAAATCACTGATACTAAATAATGTAAAAAGTGCTTAAAATTAGCAACGAAATGGATTATCAGTTTTTACTGAATTTTAAAATTTGAAAGGCAAAAACGAAATGAATTCATCTGAAAAGCTCAGTTTAACAATGGTTACGTTCACTCGTCATACCATGTTTCAAGAGATTTATTTAATGGATGTGGATACATTTCCTACTGTATTTTTTCAAGGTACGGCCATATTTCTCCTATCTACGAACTTTCTTCCGTTCTCTGTCCACTGTTTTCCTCTGTCATTTCGTCTTTCATATTCTTTTAACTTCCAGGGCTTTCAGTTACTCCCGCCGTAAGAGTTGAAGCATTGAAAAATAGCCATTATAAGCCAAAATTAATCCTCTTAACTTTGATTTTATTTTGAACAACAGAAACAAGAGTCGTTCTTGAAGCCGCCAGTGGATCAATATGCAAAGGAAGGTAAAGACAAGAAGGTTGTTTTCGAAGCAATCTTCTCGAAGCCCAACTGCAAACCAAAATGGTATTTCAGAAAAGACGTAAGTACCGTTTCCAAAATTTTCATTAGATTTCAGGTTTTCTAATATTTATATGTTACTTACTCATGCTGGAAATTATTGATTTTTATCACAGGAGCTATTTCCCGGTTCTAAATATAAGTTCAAGAATGAAAATGACGTCTACCAGGTGACGATCAACGCACCAAAGGTGGACGACACCGGAAAGTATACCATTGAAATAATGGGTATTACTCATACTGCATATCTAAATGTTGAAGGTTAGTATATACATTATTTTTTGTACTATTCACGAAATCGTACCAGTTTTCACAATCATTAAAACTGATTTATGATTAACTGTCTTCTAAAGGATATAAATTATCTAAACAAATCGAATGATATTACTGAAATAAATTGATATGAAACGAACTGTTGTACTTACTTTTCAGAACCTGATCCAGTATATAACTTTATCAAGAATCTTCCCAAGAAGACTGACGGATTTGAAGCACGTGAAGTGACCATGGAATGCGTTGTCAATAACAGCATGGCCATAGTTTCTTGGTACAAAGGAGAAAAGGAACTTGATGTAAGTTCAGATGTGTCTTTAGATATACCTATAACTGAAAACCGATGTAGCTGTATATATTTTCTTCGATTAATATACTGTAGCAATTCACACATCAATATATGAATGATATTCACATTAAATAAACTCGACTCGGGGAATCTCATTTCATGATGTTTTAAATAATCTTATGCTACGTTTCATCAGTTTTGTAATTGTATTTATTTAAAGATTTAGCGTTTTGTTTTTATATAATACACAGAATTGTGTAATATTTTTTATTAGAGCAGCTAGTGTATGTTTTTGAACATTAACTGGTATTATGTTAATACGAATGCACTATCATTTAAACTGATTTTCTAGAATTTGGATGCAAGTTACGAGTAATAGTCAAAAGGCTAATTTGCACAGCCACAAAAACTAAAAATATTTATTTAAACATGAATATGAATAATTTTACGTGATCTCTACAACAGCTGAAAAGGTTATGTTCCCTACTGTAACTTTCTTTGTTGCACTATGCATACAATACTATGCTTACAAACCATGTTTGCCTCCCATATGTGTTTTGGTCTTTGGAAGCAGAACAACAATGGTCTGTTGATACATCTGATATCCTACAAAACATGTTGCTCTCAAACTGATAACTCTTTAAACTTCCAACCAATAGAAATCTGACGTGGAGCGATATTCATTTCCTGCAGCCGATGCATATATTCCGGGCTAATTTAAACATAAAACTAGGGTCTAATCAAAACAAATAGTCTTTTATACATCGTAGAAAATAGAAGTCTTACTCCACTAAGGCGTGTTTCTCAATGACTATACACAAAATTAGTTGCTCATTCATACTGCAGTATTACTTTTGGGTATATAATGTGATATTAGAGTACATATTTTCCTTATACAGGGTATATCTCAAATAGATAAACATATTGTTGGGACATGTTCTCTGGCCCAAAACCAAGAAAAATCCTATAGAAACATATAAAAAACATACATTGGCTCATGTCAATCAAAACGACTTTCTTTATTCACGTCATCATCAGCACTTTTCAGTGACTGTATAGGCTGCTGTACCGACAGAACCATACTTCACGGAGCATACACAGTCTGGGTGGTACCGCGTATCTGGAATTTAGTTTACCAAACAACCTGCTAGAATTGCTAGAAGACGCTCTGCTACTGTACTACCAACATTGTTAACGTGATATATGCACGATGGTCTTTAAGTAAGGATATTTTTGAACAGACGAAAATCACAAGACTTTAGTCATATGCATTTGTACTATGAAGGCACCTAAAAATCGTCCGTATGCAACTCGCTTGAACGACGTAATGGACCTTTAAATACAAATAATAGCTGTTTGTCAAGCTATTTGTAAAACAGAAAGCTTTTTTCAACGTGTGATAGGACGTTTAAAGGCACAAAACAAATATTTCGAGCACCTGTTGAGATGTGTACTGCATTATGTTAAAGTGACAATTTAAAAATTCTGTTACCCTAGGTCAATTTTTCTTGTGTAATATTAATTGTTTTCGTGAATACTTCATGGTCATAGGTGGTCGTAATTAGTAAATTATGCTTATTAGAACTAATGTTTATATAAGTGTTTTTTCTTTGTTTTGTGCCATAGAACACGTCCCTCTAATGTGGCCATCTTGTATATATTTAGTTTAAAAGGTATATGTTTTAAGTTTTTACTGGAGGATAATGTTGAATTTTAAATTCTTCACAATTACTTATTTTTCTATGATGTCCTTGAAAACCATTTTTTTCAACATTCTTAGAAAAACAGATTAAAAAAGGGAACTATTTTCTGTAAGAAGAATCTGATCAGTGACTGTTTTTGTCTCTACACACTAAGAGTTCTTAAAATGTGTTCACATATGTTTAGATAGGACTATACTTCTAAAACGTAATACAAAGCAGTGAATTTTCAGTACAATAAAGATCTCCATTTTACATTTTCACTTCAGCTTTTCGCACACTGACCCGTAGTTTCACTGGACAAAAAGGAAGATGAAAAATTTGCGTTCGTGGACTTCAACGATTCATTTCTAGTGTCGCAGTAATATCACTAAATTTTCTCCAAACGTCACTTAGTATTTTGTTAACGTTTGTATTTTTGTAAGGCTAGTAATTCACAGGCAATTTGATCAAATTTATTTTGAAATATGCTACTTTGCAAAGTTACATGTATTAGAAAAATGTGTGGGAAACTCACTGAAGAAACAATGTCACTAAATTTTTGTCTACAAAATTCACAAAGACTCGATTTCTTAAGTGTATTGTCACAAATTTTCTAACCCCCTGTATAACACACAGTATTTGTACAGTAAAACATCTAACATCCAACACCAAACCTTCAGGATTGCGTCATGAAATTGTACCTCTTGTCAACGGGATTAAACAATAATGCTGTAGTTTCTCTAATTCTAACGTTCACCCCTAATAAAACAATTGCGTTTGTTTCTGTTTGATGTTGATAAACTTGTAAAAAATGAAATTTCTCAGGTGGATTTTCAGTTAAATAACATTACGGCCTTTAAACGTTTGTTGTTGTTTGTTATTCTGCTAATAGCTGTATTAAAATCCACATGAATTCACTAGTGCAGAATAAGCGCCAACATTCGCTTATGTCTTTTATTCTCCTTCGTTGTATTGCAACCAACCTTGGGAAGCCACGTGTCAAAGGGGGTATATCTTAATATGTAGCTGGCCAAGTGCTTCCAACACTAAAAATACATGATGTTTAATCTTGACAAACGGATTCCAATGATTGTACATATATTACATGTTTTAATAAATCTCTGTATAGGATGGACCTATATTCGAAATTACCAAGGACATGACTGGCGTATGTCGGCTGACTATCAGAAAGTCTGCCTTTTCTGACTCCGGTGAATACTCGTGCAGAATTAATAGACAAGATGATAAAACTACCACAACGTGCACCATCGTTGGTAAGTCTGTTTTACGTGTTTCAAGACACATTATTATTTTTCTTTTTATAAATCTCATTGTCTTTCCCTTTTTCTATAAACGAGTGAGATCAGATATCAGTTTTAAAGTAGACTGTTTATCAGTTTCCACCTAAATCTTTATCTAGTCTTTTATATATTCATACAATTAATATGCTTTTCTTAGATTCATCACGGAATCTCAGGTCTCGGTACAGGGTTTCTGAGGTCCGGGTTAACATGCCTCGTGTCCGGGACCAGGGTTCCCGAGGTCCGGGAAGTGCCTGTTTCATCCGATTATCAATATCAGTGTCCGGATGCAGGTCTCCCTTAGGGCCTTACAAATTTCCTCTAAAGGCCCGGGAACTGGGCTTTTGAAGTCCGGAGATAAACTCCTGGGGTCCGGATACAGGGTTCCCTACGGCCTGGAAAACCCACTTTGGGTCTAGGAATAATGGTCCCAAGGTCCGGAAACATGTTCTTGGGTCCGGTTATGTTGTTACCCAGACCTGAATTCCATTTTAGTATCTTAGTGGTTCTAACTGTTATAGCTTTCAAAATCTCTCATCGTATGAACTGGTGTTGCATATTAGGGTTTTGAGTCTTTTTTATTGTTTAGCCCCGAAAATACTTAATTTCTAATAGTGTATGTTAAAATATTACATACATTGCTCCCGTATTATAAACAGTAATGTTCTAAGTATACAAGATATCTTTAATCCCGAATCCAGCGACGCAGAATTCTAGTGGACAAAACACTAATAAATTAATTCTCTTTAATACTGTAGAAGAACTGACATATATGCTCCATTAATCATCTAAGAATCTGCGACATCTTTAAAAAATGCGAGAAATGTACAAGCAATTAGATTAGCACAACAACAAATGCTACTTCGGCTATACCTATACATTTATTTTGTTCAGTTCGTATTAGTTGGTTAGACAATTATTTCAGGGTGGTAAAGAGACTTGCGTGATAAACAACATACAGTTTTAAATAAGGCTATACAAGAATACATTTCAACCTTAGTTCACAAAATTAACTGATTAGTAGTCATAAATTAAAATGACTTTAGCTGGACACGCTTGTATTCACACTTGCTGTATTTCTCTTTGTATTTCCATTACGACAAGAATAGACGTACATTATTGACAATTTCAAGATTAGTTTATCTGAACTTAAAATATAAAGAAGAATGAAAACTTACCTTAAAAACTCTGAAAATATATTAGATTATTGCAATAAAATAATATTTTCTTCATTAAAACATTGTTTTAATACTGACAGTACTTAAGTAAAAATATTCATATTCTGAATCAATTTTCATAATGCATTTTTATATTGAAATACTTTTTTGGGTGCTACTGTTTAGAAGTGACCTGAGACATTCGTTGTATTTTGAAAGTGGTCAACTTTCTCGTCAGCTATCTGGAGTGGCTTCAAACTAATTTCATAAATACTTTCCAAGTCTTAAAAAATTAAACAAAATCTATTAGTCGCTCACAGATTCCCAATATGTATTCATCTACATATTTTCCAATTAATAATTCGTGACGTTCTAACCTCAAGCACTTAATTTATGAATAATACATTCACACCAAGAGTGAAATAAAAAGGGCAACAATTTCGCTACTTTGTTAGCCCTCTCTTTACATACAGAGAAGATCTTAAACAGCATACTATAGGTACACACTTTGATTCTTTGCATAAAAATGAGTAACAAAAGTCATTAGGCAAATTTCCATCCAACCAATATTTCATTAGTCTTGAAGTATATAAACCCTAAGGTGTAACTTAATTTATAGCCTCTGTCTAAGTTATTTTTTTATAAATAAATGCTTTTTTCATGTAAACTACGTCACTGTGTCCTTATTTCAAATTTGCATTCAATGAAAGGTTTTGCTAATTAGTCACATATAACTATTAGAAACAGTTATGTTGTATGATAGAAAAGCATAATCTGCATTATAATGTACCGCTCTTTGCTCGTTAACAGGCACATAAAAGAGACACACATGCAAGTTACAATATTTTGCCGGAACCACTTGGTCTTAGCCACGGCTAACCTCAGCCCATGAGTGGTTCACTGTAGCGGCAATAGTTTTTTTTTCAATATCCTGGTTTGAAACCACCAAGAATAGAGGTTGACCAAGTAGTTTTGACTGAGCGCCAGAATATTATAATAAGGCAAATATACAAATCCTAGTAAAACCATATATACAAGAGACAACAAGATCAGATTTCAGATTTATCAGTTATAAACACCATTCGGGAGATTGAGGTTGGGTATGATAGTAAGCAACCAAAATAGGCTGACTTTTCCCTAGAACAATTTATTTCCAAACTATTAAATACATTTACATTCGATTTTCTTCTACAACCAAAAATAATCAACACAAAATAATTCCACGTGTAATAATTCCTACATAATTTTAAATCTAATGCACACATCTACAAATAACAGTTAACAAAACAGTTCGGTGACGTGACATTTACGATGTCTTATAATAATTTCCGATGTCTATTTCATTGACTTTACTGTATTTACTAAATATTATCGTATTCTCCAGTACAATCGCATCGCGAACGCACTAACAGATTGAGGTCTTTCCGTACAACGGGACTGATATTACATAACATTCCCACTTTTGTACTTAAATCCTTATACCCCCTTTACTAAAGTACGTGTCTCATTACACTACTCGTACACGCAACTAGCACGACATAGCTGTGTTGCGGGCGGTATCACTCTCAATGACTATTCAGCAGGCAAAAATCCAAATAAATGCTCGAGGTACTTTTAACCTCTGAACTCCAAATAACTAATCTCCAATACCACATAAAATAGAATTCTTCTTCTTCGCATACCAAAAATACGTCATAACACGTAAAAATATGGAAATTCTTCCCGATCGTTGTTTAAAACTACAACGTGTTACGAAAAACAAATATAAACGATTCTCTATCGCACGTCCATAAACTGGCCATATCATTCCTTATATTCCTTTTTACATATAATCGACGACTCCTCGAAAATGCTAGTACTACTTTCAGCTTCTTTCAACTTCTTTCAGCGGTTCATTACAGCATGCCCTGTTTTCAATCAACAGAGCATCAGTGCCGCTACTTTATCTTTAAATCACCTCCCTTTGAGGAACAACCATGCCAAGTCCTAAAATGTAGACTCGCTAGTATGTGAACATTTATTATTTAAACATAATGTTAGCAACACAAATGTTACACTCAGCTAATGGATCTCTAAGTTCAGCGTGTATACACCTGCATTTCGCATAAAATCCTGTCAAAAAACAAACTACTGAGGGCACTTCTAAACGAATTGGTATATAACCTGTTTCCGAAAAACATATTGCTCTAATGTGGCGTTGAATGTAATAAAAATGTAAAGTGAATCTATAAAAATAGAGACGAACGTTTGGAGCATATGTTAGTCTGAAGCCTTTTAAAAGTAACTAAGATTTAATTTGAGTAATTTTTATTCTTCGTCTTATTTAAAAATAAAACAATTAAGGTGGTTCCTCAATGACGATGCGCGGGCGACATCGGCGACACGACGCACATATCATCATGTGTTTATCGGAAGAATACAGTTGGAAATGACGTCGCAAAATATTTCATCACGTACTCTGTGGTGACGTCACATGCAACGTCATGAGACTTTCAAGTGCTTTAGGATGAATTGGCTTGCGCTTTCGAAAGGCATAGTTTAGTTGTAACGTCGGACAATCTCTTTGCTTGTTTCTTGTTTGTCTTTACTTATTCCTTCCTGATGTATAATTCTGATATCTCCAACAGCAGCAAGAAATGGTGCCTTTGAGATTGCAAGTGAAATGAATTTCCATTGTCTATTATTTAAAAATAACATAGACATTGATATCTTAAATGTTCACCGCACCGCGTGAGTTCACGAAAATTTAACGACACTGAAGACCATAAAATCAAAACAACGGAAACTATGACGTCAGATCGCCAGATATTTTAGCCAGTGATCATTGGCTGTTCAAATACCGCGCCTCCCGCAACTCGCCATGCCTCATCAATGAGGAACCAGCTTTGATATTACACAAATTAGGCTATATGTAATGTTTAAATAATAAATAAATGACAATAAGCCCCAAAGCCTGCAGTAGAGCAGTACGTTTTCTGGAACATACGTCATATCTGTGCACTGGGAAGTGACCTCAAGGTCACATAGACTTTTCTGGGAACATATTTCACATCTGTGCACTGGAAAGTACCTTCAAGCAAATTAGGAGAAGTAGCATTTTAGAGAGACAGTAATACAGAACTAATAAAATGTATAGTTTCTAATTGGTGCCATGCTTAATTGGAGGGATAAAAATATAACGTTAGACACTTCACTTCAGATTTGTCTACTTTACATTAATTAGAAACCGATATAAAATTAGATCATCAGTACGGTTTTTCCCCAAACAAGTAATATAGTGTATACCGTTTCCAAAGAATCGGTACTCATATATCCATAGGCCAATATTTTCTTGAAAAATTGTAATCAGCCTCCCTCTTCAAATATTAAGAGATGGATTTATACTATTTTAGTATATACACTATCTAGCCATTCATCACCGGACACCCCTCAAAAAGTGCTTGGGATCGTCTGTAGACGTGATACAACCTATAACCCTTTCAGACCCTGTACGCACAATTGTGCGGGTAG
>KZ878742.1:20465-30582 GCA_003456935.1 Machilis hrabei
GGGATATTGTGACCTTTTTAGGACATCCCAGGGATATCGCGTGCTGTTAGGGCAGTGTTGGCAGTTTTGCGAAACTATATACAGAAATTTGTTTTAACGTGATGGTATTAACTTTAACATTGAAATATCATACCTTATAAATCAGACCAGCCGTACGACAACCAGAATATCGGACCAGCTTTTCGGATGACTTTTAACCGAGAGTGGGTATGACGTTTATTGAATGCGCTGGTGCTTCTATCAAGATTTCACGCGCTTTATTAGTACTTGCTCGTTTTTTGTTTGAAATGCTAAGTGCTTCATGCTCTGTTATCGACATTAGTATCTAGATCTTGTTTTCTTAACTGGCAACACTGTCGAACAGTCGAAATCGTATTATCGTAATCGTGAGCGTGTCCAAAATATTGTGGAAGTGTGGCTAATGTAAGTGTGGACATGAATACTGATATTATTATAGTTAATCAGTTTTGACAAGAATTGTGCGACAAAAAGAGCGGTGTTAATATGCGTTGTTTTACTCAAATGCTTAATTAAAGAGTGTTATGCAGTCTTAACCTTCGTACTGGATAAAAATACCAGCTTCAACTAGGTTGAATCCCTGGATCTTGGAAAGTATTTTTCCTTCCGGAGGACCTAGCTAGCAGAGCCTATAATTAATTTCACAGTTCCTTACGTTATTTACAAGCAGTGTCGTTTGGATATTCTGATAGACAGTCCGTTAACTTCGCTATCTCATAAAATAGAAGAGTAAGCAAGATAAGGACNAACGTTGATTGCCCATAACTCGGGAAGCGCCAGCATTACTTCTGCTTTCTATTTTGCTAAACTAAAAACGCACAGCAGTACAGTTTCGTTGTTAAGGCAACCAAATATAATTTTTTTAATATCATATTAAACGTTGAAATCACGGAAAAATTTTCCTTATAAAAACTTCGATTGCCCATACCTCGGGAAGGGAACGACATTGATCCATCAAATTTTAATAGAATCAAATGTATCGCGGAGTGAAGCTGTGTACCAAATTTCAACACTAGGACGTAGGAAAGTTTCGATGTCACTTTGGCCGCACAGGGTCGCACGCTCATGGGTTATACTCCTGTAATAATTAATAGTTACTGGTAGGGCCTATGTGAATGCTAACATTTAGAGTGGATAGATAGGCTAATTTAGGCCTATTCAGAATTTCAGTTTGGAGCAGAGTTCTTTTTTGAGTAACACATTAGGCTATTTGGTAGGCCTAGGATATTTTAGTTGTAAATAGGGCTAATTGACTTTGCCCACCAACTAATAGGCTATGTAGGCCCCTACCTATATTTGGTTGATTTTAATCTACAGTTGGGAAGAGTAGCAATGTTTCAGAAGTGATGTTACGTTATTAAATAGGTACTGTGCTAGGCAACTCCAAATAAAAAAGTTGCTCCAAAGTAAATAGCAACTCTGCACAAGGCTTAATGACATTAGTGGCCCATTCATTTCCATGATTCACTACGAGTACTGTAAGTTGTTGTGAAATGACTTGCATCATGTTAAATAGCAGAAAATAATTAAAATTACAAATTATTTTTTGGGGGAGGGGATTCCAATTAGTTAATGAATAAACTAATCCTAGCCTAAAGCCCGGTTCACAACCAACGGAGGAGGAGCGAAAGCGAAAGTGTTCGCTCTAGTTGAAAAAAATCCCACTCACCCATTCGCAGCGGTTTGCGAAACACAAGATGGCCGCCAAAAGTCGATACCTGATTGGCTGCCAACACTTTCGCTTTCGCTCCGCCTACCGTTGGTTGTGAACCGGGCTTACTTCTCCCACCCAATTCCTAGGCTATTGCAAAGGGATATTTCCACTTCATCTTTGGCTTGAGCAAACATTTCCTCTGTACTGTAGGCCTACTTCGGAGATAATTACACATATCTGCTCCAAAAGGTGTATAATAGGCTGATATATCATCGGCTTATACAAATAGGCTTATCCAATTTGTGACGACTTTTACCCAGGAGCTACAAACTTCCACACACACAACCTTCTACCGCCCTTTGTAGGCCTATATTTTGCAACTTANCCAAAATTATACTCGTNTATGNGAGTTATCATACAGTACATTACACTGTCCAATGAATGTACATGTCTTGCACCACTCCTATTATAAATTAATCAAAGATAAGTCGCTTAAGACTCAGCAATACTGAGCTCAGAAACTAGATAGAATTGTCTCGAGTGTAGCCCTAGACCTAATCACAAAAACTTTATTTAGTAAGTTTTGGTTAAAGTAAGGTGAAATCGGCTAAACAAGCCGTACATAACATACCTTGTACCATATAACAGTTATAATTAAATTGCTAAAGTCAAGACTATATTGATACAAAATTGATTACCACAGCAGACGGTTAAGAATCAATTTCCTATGAAAATAGTCTTGACTTACATGATTTAATTATAACTGTTATATGGTACAAGGTATGTTCTGNACGGCTTGTTTANCNGATTTCANCTTACTTTAACCAGAACTAACTATAAACAAGTTTTTATGATTACACCTAGTTTCGGAGCTCAGCAATGCTGACTCTTAAGCGGTAACCAACAATACCAAGACTTGTAAACATCACTTGTTTTCTTGTACTCGTGACACCACAGACCAAAGATCACATCCACATTATGTCTTCAAAACAATGAAATAAATCACTCGGTATATTGTAACCCGTGATTGCAGTGTTGCCATACCTACAAATGTTTGGCTGATTTCACTTATCAATAATCTATTACACCTCCCTGGCATGATCTTGACACTCCAAGTTAAAACATTTACGTGTTTTTAACGTGTATCACTAGTTGGAGCCTTACAACATNATTATAGTGAGATGAGTTTGCACAGGCAACCAACCTCCTTTAATAATGAAAACACTCATTTACATTTCCGCCCACCCCAAGTTTTTTTAACTTTTTCATGCACTAATACATAGGACATCTACTATATTCATAAACGTTGTTGTGCAGCTCTTCGCTTGTTTTAGTTTTTAAGTATGAATAGAGACTTAGAACAACCAAGCGCTCGCCACGAGGAGGTGGCTGCATATCTAGCGCCACCCTTCTTTAGTCCTGGAATGTGCCTGTATTGACGTAATGTTTGCCGTTCAAAGCTTGACAAGGTCGCTTTGGTAAGTCCGTCAGTAACTTAATGTTCAATGACGGTGGCACTGGATTCTGACACTCTGTGGGGGACACTGAAAATTTTAAATTATATTTTATGTTCGGTTTCACAGACGTCCTTTCAAGTTCTGCACCCGAAAGATACGATGCTAGTGGTGGCTCTGTAAAGCTGCTCGCAGATTGCCAACCATTTCCCTATATACCTTTCTTGCATCCTCTTACACCACTTGTTTTTCCCTCCAAATACCTTAATATGTGTCTCAATTGTAACTCGTAAGCAAGGATCATGTTCACGAATAATTCAAGAGGTTTTGCTATATTTATTATTCAAGTAGTCGTATGACCTGAGGTGTTTCCAAATAGTTGACTACTGTTACCTACATCACAACCATTGGCATCTAGTTTCGTTNTGTCTGCTCTTTTTTCTTCTAGAAACGTTTAAGTGGTAGAACAGACTGCCTTGACACTACCATCTTCAGCTGTGCTGTGGACTACATAACATGTCCACAGAAACTTTGAATTTTATGAACATTTATGATAGTCTGTTTCAAACAGTTGTGATGCATGTGTTTAAGAAGGAATGGCAGAGTTTATTGTTCTTTTTCAGGATAGATGGGGTCAGAGCAGCAGTTTTGCCTTCGTTGGAATAATTTCCAAACCAGTTTGCTGGAAACACTTCCTCAGCTCCTAGACAGAGATGACCTCACCGATGTCACTTTGGCCGCACAGGGTCGCACGCTCAGGGCGCATCGTGTCGTTCTTTCCGCATCCAGCGGCTTCTTCAAAGACGTTTTCAGGGTGAGACGACTTTTGTTTTATTTGTACCCTTTATCTGGTAAATAGTGAAAGTGTATGGTAGGTATTTATTCCCTCTTATTAACAAGTAGGCAACATATTAGCAGTTTGGGAATATGAAAGGTAGAAATTTGTGCAGTAATTAATTGACAAGTGAGACCATCAACATAAATTTAGAAGAAGGAAAGAAGAACAAATTAGTTCTTAAAAGCAGCGGTTACAAGATATCTTATGATGAGAGTTGATATGTTTCTGGAAACTTAGCAAGTAGAGCTAATCGGACAATGGATAATGTCCCAACTAATTAATACAGATATTAATCGACCACTGTCAAAAATANTCAGATTAGAGTTTCATTCATGAATACTGTTTGCCATGTAACCAAAAGAAAGTTTCTATTTTTCTAGGGGCTTTAAAAATTAATGACTAAATATTAATTCTTGTTGTTATTACCTTAATTGATCATTGAGCGTTACAATTCCAGTCNCATTAACAAACAACATTTTCAGGAACTTGGCACCCTCCAGCATCCGGTGGTGGTCGTTCCAGGTGCTACGTTTGCCGACTTGTGCGCTCTGGTCACGTTCATGTACAGCGGGGAGGTGAACATATCCCAGGACCAGCTACCCGGACTCTTGTCGACAGCGGACGCCTTGATGGTCAGGGGACTGACCGATGTGCCGCGATCGAAGGTGGGTGGTTTCCATTCGTTTTTTTAGTGTAAAATTTATTTATCAGATTTAAATGAAGTTTTTGCAACTTTGATTGATGAAGGGTGGCAGCCAGCCTCAGTAAATCATGTGTGGGATGCTCACATTCAGACTAGAAAACGTCATTTCAGAGTGTGACATTTTTTTGCTGCATNTCTGAACAGCAGTTTGGTTTGAATATATTGTTAAAACCTGATTAATAATGATGAATGATTTAAAACATTTGAATGCCTTTGGTTAATGTGAGTCACATTTTATATCATTGTAGAGCGTAAACAAGGCACCTTCGTCAAAGTGGCCGGTGAATGCCGAGCAGTCGTCTAGAGATAAGCAGCATATTCTGCCGGCAGCAAAAAAACCGAAGTTGGGAANGTCACATGCCACCCAGTCTCCACCAAGGAACGAACCCGCTTCTACTCGGTCGGCTCTCCAAGCCGAGAAGGTGCAGCCGTCGAAGGAACCGATGCCGCCTTGCATCGTCAAAGTGGAAGAGGATCAACTTTTAGAGAACCACGAGGAAGCCTCCGGTTTCGAAAGTGTCGGATTACCGGAAGCCGTGGATGGCGAGGACTGTTACGGCACTGCGTCTTGTTCTGCCTCGAGGGATGTTTTCAAACAGTCTCCTTTCAGTGTGAAAGAGGACAGTGTTGCACCATGCTCTAACGAGAAGGACATGGTTGCAGTGAATGGAAATGGCAAACAAGGTAATTACTTACTGAAGTGATTCTATACCAGTAAAGGTTAGATTCATTAATGTGGAACTTGATGCAATACAAAGATGCAAATGTTTATTGCCTGATTCATAAAAAAAAAGAGTTTGTGTTCTTTTTTGTCCTCCACAAATGGAGAATGAGATATAAATGATTATTGTAATGTTCTTGCTCCAGTGGATCCAGTGTGTTGACTTTCAGGTCTAAAAAGCGAAGCATTATTCTCAAAACTGAACAATTCAATTTTGATTGTAACCTCATGTCACTGTTTATTAAATGCTTGCATGCGGTCATTACATACTAGGTCACACCTTTTTGGAAAAACCCTTGTAAACACNGAATAATGCAGGAAACAATCTCTTTGTTTTTAGGTCAACCGACATCCGACGATTCGGCAGGAAGCGGGAGCGACGTGGACAAGCTCAACTTTCCGACCGGCCTGCCGATGCGTGCTCGAACGTTTGTCACTTGTTTTGTTTGTGGCAAGCATTTGAGCAACCAGTACAACCTGAAGGTCCATTTAGAGACTCACCAGAACATGAACTACTCGTGCCTTCTCTGCAACCACGTTTCTAGATCGCGGGACGCCTTGAGGAAGCACATTGCGTACAAACACGCGGACGACAAGGAGCGCTTCGTCGGGCGCAAGTACGGGCTCGTTCCCCAGACGACAGACCGAGGAATCGTACGGACCTAGCAACGTAACAAGTTTCGATGACGGGCAAGATTTTATTTAATTTTNGGGGAACGTCAATATAAATGTGCCTTATGTAGATAAATGCAGGACAACAACTCCAACAGCTGGCTTTACTAGCAAATAATAGACAGATTCGCTTTCCTAGTTTGGTACAGTAACTNTAGACCTCTACACCTGGTTAAAAATACATATAGTTCAGGTTTCAATGGAAAGTAGTTATCCGTGCTTAAAATTATGGGATAGCTTCTCAAGAGTATGGCGATAAGTTAGCCAATTGTTTTACTACTTTCGCTGTTATAAATATTGTGCAGTGCTGTTCATGTTAACTAAATTGTTATTTCAGTAAGGTAGTTACCAAGTTTTCTTACAATATTCTGTTCAACAAAATTTGAAGAAGACCCATAGAGTGCAGCACTGGCACACCACATTTTTTTCATGTGGACAACTCCTTGTGTGTTTTTGTTTAAACTCTCGCCTCCTCTTTTTTTTTTTGGCATTCCTTTCGAAAAAGAGGACAATGGGCCAGCCAGAGCTCGACGCTGGTTGGGTGTAAAACATTTTTGAGCGAACTGTCATCGAAAACCCTAAAACCAAACTTCAGAGTTGAGCCAAACTTGTGTTAATAATTACTAATTTTAGTAAATAATTTGCTTAATAGTCAGACTCTGTTTTGCTATTAGTATTCATTTGAAGTCGATCAAGATACCTCAAACAGCTNTAACTGTCGGCTTTAGTTGAAGCACGTGACATCGTGGGTTCCGTTAAGTTTTTGATAGCAACTACCAAATAAAGACTGACATAAAAAAAGTTGCCCACTGTCATGTGCCTTGACATTTATTAACAAGTAAAATATTAAAAACTTTGTTTTTTGGGTCTAACCTTTTACACATTCTGTAATAGAAATTAAATCTTTAACTTCATTAAGTTAGTACCTGAACAGATCAATAATTGAAGCACTAAATTTCCGTGTTGAAACACCTATGCAAACGTTGATTGCCCATAACTCGGGAAGCGCCAGCATTACTTCTGCTTTCTATTTTGCTAAACTAAAAACGCACAGAAGTACAGTTTCGTTGTTAAGGCAACCAAATATATTTTTTTTAATATCATATTAAACGTTGAAATCACGGAAAAATGTTATACCTCGGGAAGGAAAGACATTGATCCATCAGATTTTAATAGAATCAAATGTATCGCGGAGTGAAGCTGTGTACCAAATTTCAACACTAGGACGTAGGAAAGTTTGTTAAACATAATTTTTAAAAAGTTGAAACNGACAACGCTCAGGTCAAGTTAAATAAAAGTTGGTAAAAACTGAACACATTATGTGCGTAATTTGTGTTTAAGTGAAAACAAACGTTGATTTACAGATTGTGCGCTTCATTGACTTGAGTTGTTTAATAAATGCAACACCACCATATGAAGGCAANATTTTTGAAGTAACATGGAGTGATAATTTTACACATTTCTGTCTTTATTTGGTAGCGGCAACAAAAATTATTCTTAATCGTTCCTGTTTAAGTACTTGAAATTCAAATGAAATTTTATTTTTATTCAAATGTAAGGACGGAACTTTTGATTTGTTTTAATGTTGTGAATTCCTAACCGTTCTGTATCTAGAGTACTATTTGTTGAATCCGAGTTAGAGTAGATTTAAGTGTCGGCTACAAAAGTCAGCTGTTGTGAGTAGTGTCTACGTAAAAGTGCCAGTATGAATTACTACCTCAGTGTGTTCTCACNCTTCTGTGGGTTTGAAACGTTAACGGTTCTATTTTTACAGAAACCTTCGTCCAGTTACCGAAAATATTTATTCCAGATGTGTCTAGTGTTNCAATGATTGTTTTGCTTCATTTGTGAGGACCAGCATTTCTGTTCAGATACTTTTATCACTCTTTCTTTCACAACCCCCCAACCCCCACCCAGATATTGTATTATTTATGAGAGCTGGCAGTCAGTGATGATAAGTAAAAACAGTGAAAGTTAATTTCTACGCTACAGTACAGACGCGGTTATCCGAGCCCCGACTAACCGAGTTCTGGGTTAACCGAGGTAGTCCTGAAAAGGCCACGCCCCGGAGGAGGCGTGGCCAATACAGCCATGTTTACGCGGCTAACTGCGCAGCTGGTCAACTCGAAAGCGCCACGTCATTCAGACCTCAGTTGTGTCGGTGTGCTCCTCGGTTACAGTTCGTTTAGATTTGTTTTTTGTTTCGATTGTTTACGATATGAGTGCTAAACGGAAAAGAACTGTTGTGTCTTTGGAGATTAAACTACAAGCCATCAACAGGCTCGATAAAGGAGAGACAATTAAAAAAGTGGCTTCAGATTTAGATGTAATAGATGTATTCTTTCAGTTCATTGACTACGTTTTCATTCATTTTAAACTTTACCGAATGTTTTCCCCTCGATTTACGACAGAGTCCGTGTTATCCGAGGTACCCTCGGTCCACATTACCTCGGATAAGCGAGGCTCTACTGTACTTAGTTGACTGCCCATCGTCTGGTTCTCGCCATCAGGGTTGCAATGGGATTTCCCTTCAGTGTAGCTTACCTTAGGAAAAAGGAAAGACAATCTAATTTGAACTAAAATGCTGTTTCTCTTCTGCAACACATTGTGAACTGTGCCTGTCAGAGATGCTATCGATGTAATTTGCTCAACTGTACGTACTAGTCAGTCGTTGTTCAAGATGCCTTCATACTGTGTGTTACACTGCCAGTATTCAGTAACTGCAGCACTTTGTAACAGTAGTCATTGTACAAAGTGGCACATAAATATGCATGTACCCTAATAAAAATAAACCAGAACGGACAAAGTCAAACCGTTCTGAATACGTGTTTAGGGTTGTTCCATTTTGAAGTATTTGAATGCATATTTATGAATCACGATAATCTGATGAAGTTAATGTGTTTACAACTTCGGAACAAAACGAAGAAAAAACTTATTGCATACGTTTTTAAGAAATTGCCACTTAGTGTGTTAATTGTAGGAAGTGATTTGTTTAAAACGATTTCCAGAATGTTCAGATAATTAGTCAGGTTTTTTTTCTGTCCATTGCCCGCAAAGATCTCTGCCTTCAGTCTGCAGGGAAGAATTTACGTCCTACTGTTGTTTTAGATGTGCTATTGTTTTCCTGTCTTCTGTTGATTGTTGAAAAGACAGATTTTGTTGTTGTTTTAATTTGAGCGGAGAGTTAAATGTTTCTCCCCGATACAGAGTTGATTGTTATTTTAATACAGTCAGTGACAGCATTGTACTAATTTGTGTCAAATCCAGGTGTTTTTTAATTTTATTCCGTAGGCGTAAACCATTGTCTGTAGCCATCAATTGATTTTGTGTACTTAGAGGGAAAATTTGACTCGTCTAAATGCTTACCGTAATTTTAACTGATTTTAACGAGTGTATTCCGAGACGTTTTGTTAACACCAAACTTTCTGTTTTTAGCTTCTTTTGTTATAAAACCATATTTTAACAGGTAATCGTTTGAAAGGGATATATAAATGTTTTATAAAAGAAAATAAGCAATAGGTATAAGTGCCTTGGAAATTTAGACTTTACTATTTACGAATAGTTGGTATTAATAGATAGGTAGTGGCCTGCTTGGCTCAGCTNATATTTATGCAAGTTACCTTTTAGAAAAGTGTTTTATTCTCGGGGATTTTTGATTGTTTTTATATTGCTGAACCGTTGATTTAATTATTTTTCACGCAAGTACAATTTGGCACTTGTTAGTCAACTAATACTTACCCCATCGATCGCAAACTGCTTTGGATGATGTCGTAGATGCATTTAGGTTCGTTGATATAAATAAACTCTTTTTAANAAAGTACCTGCTGATTTTCACCCAAATCATTTTTATGCTCACTTTGCTGAGCATGTAACAAATGATGCCTATTTTGAGTGGTCAAATGTTTGGTGTGCTGAGGGGGTTGTACATTCAGAAATAATCCATGCTTTTGAAATATTTGTCATTCGCTCTTTTAGAGATATTGGCCCGTATTCTTAGTCGTTTTGGAGAGTTACTAAATTGAATCTAAATTGTGATTAGTCAAGTCTACAAGTTTTC
>KZ878751.1:37195-47417 GCA_003456935.1 Machilis hrabei
CAGCCCCAACAACAGCTGCAGTCACCACTGCGGCAGCCCCAACAACAGCTGCAGCATCCACTACCATCGCTTCTTCCTTGAAGGATGTTTGTGGCCAGAGTAAAGCAGCTCGTATTGCAGGTGGAACTGAAGCAACCCCTCACCAATATCCATGGAATATTCTCATTCTGAATAAAACAGATGTGGGCTATGAATCAGTATGCGGTGGTTCCATTATCAACGAGGAATGGATTTTGACTGCAGCCAAGTGTGTATCTGGTAAAGCTACTAATAATCTGCAGGTCGACATTGGTGAACACGATGTAACAACCACCTCTGACGGGCCAAGAATGCAAGTAGTCGTCGATCGGGTTATTACTCACGAGCAGTTCAACGCTCCCACGGTGATGAATAACGACATTGCCCTCCTCCATCTTGCCAAACCAGTCACTTTCAGCGACACAGTAAGGCCCGTTTGCTTGCCGTTCTCGCTCGCTTCCAATACGTTCGTAGGCTCGAGTGGAGTGGTTGCAGGTTGGGGAAAGACGAGCATGGCGAGCGCAACCAAGTCGCCAGTTCTTAACAAGATCTCCATGAACGTCATCGAAAACGACACTTGCCGTACATCTGGATTTGGCAAGTACATGACACCCAACATGATTTGCATCAAAGGAACTGCAGGTCAAGGAACCTGTACAGGTGATGGTGGAGCACCCTTTGTCTTCAACAATCCAGGGGATTCTAGATTTTATCAGATCGGTATCGAATCGTTCGGTCTTAAATCCACGTGCGATTCTGGCGGTCCTTTTGCTTACGAGAGAGTCACTTCTCATCTGTCTTGGATCACCCAAAACACTGGCATCGCCTACTAAGCAAACTTGATGACGACTATGGCTGTCCTCAATTTCCAATATTATGTTTTGTTTTAATATTTAAGCATTTGTGATTTTACTGCTGCTGCTTTAGTGACCAAAATCTTTCACATTGTAAATCAAGATCTGTTTTATTATTTGTCCTCGTTTTGAGTAGTTGATGATGTGATCTTGTATGTACGAACGGTTAATTTGAAAATAATTTTATTTTTCTGATAGAGATGCCATTGTGTATTCATTAATAAATATCATATTCAGTATACTTAAAATATTTTAATTGCTCCTACCACAGGGCCAGGCAGAGTGGAAGAAACCAGGTAGTTCTTAATNGGTTGAGAGAAACACAAACAACATGTACTTTGTTTTAAATTAATTTGTAGCTAGAAATTTATCGGGAAAAGTTGCTGTGGAAAACTCTGTGAAATGTTGGGGAATTTTAAANCANATGTCTGATAGACACTGGTTTTATTCTGGTATCTGACGTGCTTGAAGTATGGGCATTCTGAAATATGTCAAGAAAGAAATGGGATGGCACTATTATTGTGCTTGTTATAAATGCAAAAATAACATCCAAGTACACGTTAGCAGGAACATANGATTGGAGGATGTGGAAAGCGATGTGTATTGTGCAGAGCGTGCTCTTGTATAACCAGTCTTATTTGTGACTGGTGATAAAAAATACATTTGAGATTGTAGACTTTCTTTTGGTAAATAGTAGGAATGTGCAAAGTTTGGGAGCTTCGGTTCGAGAGTACCTTTTTTTTTAAAAAAAGTCTTAACTCTGGTTCAACTTCATTTTTTTTTTAAGTTCCCGAACTTGAAATTTACGAGTTTTTACATTTTCGATGTACAAGTCAGTAAAAAAAAGTCTGCTTCTTCGAGCGATTGATAAAGGCCCACTGACGTAGAACAGCGGGGTCAGACTCTTATGGCCAAATCTGGTACAGGGTCTAGTACTCCAAATATGTGTTAGACTTTGGTGGGGTGATACTGTAGTTGTCAAATGTCACATGACGTACATGTATCATGTCTGAACTGTCTCAGAACTCTGTATCTGGAGGCAAAGCCTTGTGTGAGATTTTATTGTNTGTTGTGTGATAGGAAGTTACAGTTTAATTTTATAATAAGGTATGGTACTTGCATAGGAACCTGACCACCAGATATCAAGTTATTTTGATTAAAAAAAAGGAATATGTATAATTACAGTAATTAACCTGTATTCAGGCCCTATAGCAACATATTTTTGGCAACTTTCTACAAAAGTTAACAATGTGTGTTTTTCATTAGCATTTTGTTACTTATCTAATTATTTTCCTGTAAAATTTGTTCATTTTGTTTCTAACTGAATGAGAAATACTGTATTAGAGACAAAATATATTACAAGTATAAACCTGTTAAATTTGTGAACAAATCCGCAGTAACGTAAACATCGTCAGCATTAGTCATTTTCAACAATTGAGCTTCATTTAGTGTATGCAGTATGTGTGATGTCGCTGGAGGCAGTCGCCACAGATAGACCGGGTCTATCTAAACAATAACCGGAAGAGACCGACCAGTGGCACACAGCTGCCAAGAAATCACCATAGGATGATAGGGCCTTTAGAATCACAAGTGCCTGTGCCATTTCATGCTGTAATTCACTATATGCACTGTAAACACTGAAGAATAGTACACTCCTTTTTCATGGGACTTAACTTGTTCTAACTGAATGCCTGCTGTACATCAGTAGCTGTTGCTAAGAATGCCACATATCAGTGGTTTGTTATTCCATATTTTCGTCGGCAGTTACATGTGTAGCTAAGTTACACATAGAATGAGCAATGGCACCACCGAACGTAAAACAAAGTGCAACAAAATTTTTCAAAGAGAGCTGTGATCTTTCCCTATTGGGGTCGAGAACAAAAATTATCCTCACCCCCAAAGGAAAAGATCGCGCTCTCTGTATTCAATTGTTTGTGCTATTGCGGATTCTGAGTAGCAGACGTAGTAAGTAACTAACAATTGCCTAATGGAATGCACAGTAACAATCTACTGATGCAAAAAGTGCCTAGCAACGATTATTCACATCCAAAGCAGTTATTCAGTTAGATAAAGGTAAATCCTGTTTTATAGTGATTTTTAATAATTTACAGTAACTAACCTGTTCTAGAATCGCAAGTTCCTGTAATTTTTTTATTTTAATATGGGTTAGGTACCATAAATCCTTAAATTAACTATGAAATAGGAAGATTATGGCACACCTTTTTTACAGGACTTGTCTTTTTCTAATTTAATAGCTACCCTACCTGAATTACTTGGATGTCTGGAGGCAGGCTTTCTATGCAGCTAAGAGCAGCATATTTATCATGTTACAAGTACCTCAGCACCTTGGAATTTTTTGTTACTACAAAATACATGTAGGCTACAGTATAACTTCCAATCACACAACTAACTATAAAATCTCCGATAATGGCTTACCTCGAAACAATTGAGGCATGTCATTTGATAGCTATAGTTTCACCACACCGGGGTCAGACGTACTACCTACGTGGAATTACCGAGACAAAAAGTAGGTACAAGATCTGTTAGGAAGAGAAGATTCATTTTTGCTGTGTTGGCCATTTTTGTGATCTCCTGTGCACGTTAAGCAATTTTAGTGGGATTATAAAAACTCTTACTTGCAATTAATGCTTGAATAAAGTACCAAGCAGCATAAACAAGTTTAAAGCATTCACTTTTTGGTGTGTTAAAAGTAACACAAAAACGAGGTCAAACTAAGTCGTATACAAAAAAATTAAGAGTTTTTTATAAATCTGGATCGTTTCTCTAAAGAATCATTGTAGTTTTTGCCAGTTTTTCATTTTTGTTGAAATTTATCATATGGTGTTGGAATCTTCTTGTGTGCTAAAAGTGTTCTGTATTTCTGCAATTTAGACTTTCTCGTGTCTTTAATACCGTGAGATTTTTTTCATCAATATTGTTAAGTTTTTAATTTAATTTTTTATCCCCCTTTTTCCCCCAAAAAAATATTTTTGTGTTGTTTTTAATTCCATGTAAACTTTTGCTATTCCCAAAAGTGTGATTAATGCTACTCATTGTAATATGTTTACAGTTGCCAACTAACTGAAAAGATAAATAATTATTATAATCACTTTCTATGGCAAGATCAAAATATTACTTGGGAGTGAGTTTTTCTTTTTTCTTGTTAAGCATATTATAGGATCTGTAGGTACTAAACACTTCATGAATCGCATTGATAGCCTTATGTAACCATTGTGGTGGGTAAGCCTCCTATTTCATCTTACTATACGATACTGCAGAGCTTATTGATTGTCAACAGGTATATTTTACTTCCAGAAGAAATATAAAAGTGTCACTGTGTGGTTTGTTTTAGGGTGAAGTTGTTTTAAATTGGAAAACTCCAAACAGTGAAATGGTGGCGTATCGATCCTTCCATCCATTCTTCCCGTTGTTGGCGTGCTATGATGCCTACCAGGTACAGCTCTGGGCTGTTTGGGCCATACAACACGTCTGCACAAAAAATGGTAAGAACGTCTTGTTAATTACGCATGTTGAGTGATGACAAAAGTCCACAACTTCGGAAGCTTACAGTAAAAAAAAAAAATAAAGCCGCGTACACATGGGACTGCTACAAAACGATTATGGAGCTACAAGTGCACACAGTAGTTCAGGCACTTGCACAATCTTGAACTTTCGTGACAGCTGCTAATGGCCACCTCCCACGAGAAGATTACTGCAAGAGTTTTATAAGATGGTGGTGTTTGCGAGTAGATTAAGAGCCAAATTCAAGGAGTTTATCAAGCAATTTTCGACAGGACCGTTACTATTGGGTAAGAAGATTATTGTTTAAGACAACCAATCACACGCTCTTGGAGCAACTTCGTGTCAGGTAAAATATTTTATTAAAGGACCACCAATCAGAATGCCGCTATGTTTTGTGCTTGCTGGATTCGTTTGATCGACAGCGTCCGTGAAAATGAACTGAGGTGTAATGGACGACTTCGGGGAAAAAAACGTAAGTGCAAATACTTGATTTTTAGGCCAGCTCGGTTAGGTTAGGTTATTATTAAAGCCTTATTAAAGAAAGGAAAATTTAAATCACGGCTTGCAAAAGTCGCGATCGCTCTGGATCTAGTGGGATGTTTGTGTTTACGTTCCAATGGACAGGAAGCAAAACGCAGTCGGGTTAAAAGCGAGTCTATGAAACTTTTGTAAAATAGTGGCGTGGGCGTTGAGCTTTAGAATATCACGTTAGTTGCAAACAAGTTCCTCTTAATAAACTCTTCGAATAATCTTCTCGTGCAAGGTGGCCATAACTGATTGTAACCAGAAAATACATAAAATGTTTGTATGCATTGAATGTGTCAAATGTTCCGATACAGTACATGTTTATGGACTTGGAGATTGCAACGGTGTTGCTGACATGGTGAATGTTTTCCAATTTGACGAGTGTTAAGCAGAGTTTGTCAGATATTACCTAGCTTTGATATTGCATACGAGCATCTGATTGAATAAGTTGCAGCTAAAATGTAAATATTCAGAATCAAAACCATGTTTATAAGTTGTTTTTATCCGGACAGGACTCTGCTAAAGTTCCTAAAGTTATGCCCTTTCGTCACCACTCACCCTATAGCTGTTTATTGGCTGATCACCAAATTTCTGAAATATAAGTGTAGCAGTAAACGTAATTGTTCCTACGGTCTTAACTTCTTTTGGGAGCAGTCTGCGAAGCCATGTTGTCGACTCACTTTGTGAGATTTTTGTCCTTTTGGGGACACTCCTGCATGTTGGTCTTACATAAACTAATGAGTTGTATTTTTAAAATGTTAAAAAAACAAGTAACAGTTTACTTACTCAGTTAAAGTGTTTTCTTCACATGAATTTTTGCTGGCAGATCTCTTCAGATGTCCTTCTTTCCTCATGTCATAAGAGCATTGTTAATTTGTCCCATAATTAAAAATTAAAATATAAACTTACTATTACAATATTAAACACTTTTTGGGGGCCCTATTTTCTGTCGAACTGTGATGAAGGTATGAAAGAAAGTTCTGGTGATAATCGACTGTTTGCCATAGAAAATTCATGTGACTGAGTAAGTAAGCTGTTANTTGTGGTGTGTTTTTAAATTAATTTGCACTCAAGTTTCTGGAAAAAACTTAACTTAATCTGTAGTGTTTGGTGTGATACTTGAATTTACTTTCCACTTTGTCTCGTAATATGTTACCTCAATTAATGTGAGAGTTGTAAGTGTCTTTCAGAACATAGTTTTCCAACATAGGGTATAAATGGCCGCCTGTCGTTCAACTTGATGTTTGCTTCTAATTGTTTATGTAGGCTCCATTTTAGTTTTCCCATAGTAAAAACAGTAATAATGGAACATATGGTGGTAGGTATTTTGAAGAATAGTGTTATGTGTTCTAGTTAAGTGCATAAAACTAGTAGTTTAACCAGTTTTACTAGTTTCTGTTTCGTAAAATTACAAGCAGTGTTTATCAGCTACAAGTTAATACTATAGTGGGCGAAATTTCTATAGTTACATGTACATATTTGTAAATATTTTGAAAATGTGAATGAAAATAGTATTATAAATCAAGAAGTTTAACACATTACGCGTGCAGTGAATGTAAACAAAACATTTGATGTTCCATTGTCAGTTCCTTGACAAAAATGTATGTAAATAAACATAAATGTTTTCATTTAGCTGCAAAATTCGAATAAATCCATTAGCCTTACTTCAGTCTATGAAGTGATATGTTCATTCAATACATTATAAAGTTATCTAGAAAAGTGATTACTTTAACATTACGTAGTGATTACATTTCTGTAACGGTGCCTCGTGGTGTGTTATTAACGCAAGAAGAAAGAATCGAAATTAAGGGATACAAAGATATTGGCCTTTCAAATCGTGAAATTGCAAGAAAATTAGGCAGATCTCATCCTGTGGTTAATAATTTGGTCAATTTGTATGCTAAAAATTACTTAACAAAAGGAAACACAAAAATAAGTTAAAGACAGATATCTCTTATTTCACGTTGTGCATCATCAAAAAATTTTACCGCAAATAAAATAAAGGCAGAATTACAGTTACCAGTTACTCAACGACGAGTGCAACAAATTTGATCTAACTCTCAATAGATCTGTTTTTATGGTATGTATTTGATGGACTATAAGTGGATCTATAGAAATTTTGCACAGTGTAGTTTGTTTTATGTTCAGTTTCAAAAACAAGTAAGTTGAGAAAATTGTAGTAGTTGAAATTAATAANCTTTATTGAACTTTTTAACCTCTCAACCAAACTATAACTGATTCAACTAGTCTTTTCTAGTGCGTAGCTCCTTTGTTTCACAGTGACAGATTTCCAAATATTGTGTACAGCAACAGATCTATCAGAGTAGCAGTTGATGATGTGCTGTCTGATACCTTTTCAATAAATGCTGGTGATCCTCAAGGTTCAGTTCTATCTCCCACTCTATTTCTCCTACACATTAATGACCTCCTCTCCATTATTACAAGTTCCGTTCACAACGATAGTACTTTACACTCCACAATCTTTCTTTCCAACGTAACCCGTCCCAATCCGACCTTGGTTCGTCATGCTCCACTCTAGCTTCATGTATGAACACAGATCTTCAANAACTCTTTACAAGGCCCAGGTTCATCCTATTTTGGAATATTTTTCACACGTATAGGGTGGCGCCGCTAAAACCGATCTCAACCTTCTCGACTCAATTCAAAGGCAAGCTTTTCATTTGATCGATGACCCATCTCTCACTGGTTTTTATATCCTTTCTCACACCTCTGTGCAGTCTCGGACCTTTGTCTGTTTTACCGTTATTTTCGTGGTCACTGCTCTGCTAAGCTCGTATCTTTAATTCCTCCTGGTGCTACCTATGTTTGTACTACTAGGCAAAGTGTATCATGCCATCCTTACACGGTCTAGCTTTTTACGAACAGTGCCTTCTACAACTCGAGTCTCCAAACTCTGGAACTCTCTACCATAAAAAATGTTCCCTTCAAAACAAAGGCCCATAAATACTTGCTTTCTTTCTAGTTCTAAGTTTACCTTTGGTTCTGATATGCTTTTGTGTTACAGTTGCTTATCATTTAAAAAAACATTTATTTGTATTTTTCAATTGTTATTTTTGGCTGAATTTTTTTTTTTTATCTTAACATACTGCTATAGCCAGTGCCTTACATATTTTCTATGCATGTACTACAAACAAATAGTATACAAATTTAGTTAAAGTACTTTTAGCATTTTAGATTGAGTCAGGAGAACAACCGTGTCACTTTTGTTTTGCTGGTTATATACACTTCTGTATTTGTAGGAAAATTTAAAAAAGGCTTTGTAAATGTATTTTAATTTCTAATTTTTTAAAAATTGAAAAACGTATATAAAAGTTGGCAATAACATAGATAAAATTATATAAAAAAAACTGTTTTTACTATTTTTCTGTTGTTAAGAGTTGTCTTGAGAGGTCAAAATTGGCAAAAATGGCCATGAAGTTTAGTCTTATTGATACAAAATAAATTATTATATTTAATTGAAGGTACCAATCAGATGGTTTGAAGTGATAGCTGGTATGGAGTGTTTATGATGTTTCGTTGCCACAGCAGCACCATCTATTGATTCAAAATGAAAGTGTCTAGAGACCCAGTTAATGGCATGATTAAATATGAAATTCTCTCTTAAATGTTGAGTAACTGCTACTTTTGTTGGTAGAAAATGTAACTAGGGTATTTTATTTTTCTAAATTTGAAAATAAATAACAAGAGTATTTACGTTGTTCCATTATTTCTTTGGTGCAATAGTTCGCCCAGACGTCGTCCTCTGGGTGTTGTGAAGCACTTTTTTTGCTTGAGAAACACTCAGCCAAGTTGGATGTAATATTTACATAGGAATGGTTGATATCCACAGGTGAAGTTCAGTGTAGATTGGTGGTTAAAGCTAATGTCCTTTGTTACCTTTTTCTTAGATGTTGATGTTGAAGGAGTAATGTACCCAGTGCTGCCTTTTCACCTGAAACCTTTCTAAAACTTGATAACAATATTACTCCTTCAACATCAACATCTAACAGCTGAGAAGAAGGTTACAAAGGAATTTAGATTTATCCACCAGTCTACAGTGAAAGATTTTAAAATAGCGTATCAAAATGTAAACCTACTCTTTTTGCCAATAAGGTATAACAGTCGTGGAACCAAAGAAATCAAAAAGGAACTCCCAGCACTCTTGACAATACCACAATCACCTGTACCACCATCTTTTGTTTTGCTGTTTAAAAGCTGGGAAAAGTTATGGAGAAGTGACGTTTTATTTTCTTCGTACATTAATAATGATAGTAGTATGGTACTTAAGGACCATTAATTACATTATACCCTGGACTTAGAGTTCCTTAATAGGGAGTATTTTCAGACGGGCTGGAAGCTTTGTGTTAAAGTTCCACAGAGCAAGAACAACATAANACTTAATACGTGCCTTATAGATACCCATAGATGCATTTTATACAATAAATTCTTTGATTTGTTTTAGGGTAACAGAGTTGTTAAGTGGTTTCCGTTATTTTAACTGTAAGTTTCTGTTTTTAGCCAAACGCTACTGTCCTATGCTCATCGAAGAGGGTGGAGATCGCATGTTGTGGCTGCTTTCAGGCAATCCCAGAGTGAATGGTTCAGTGCAGATATTGTGTCGTTCGGTGCTCTCCATGTTGGCTGCAGAAGGATTTCCCGGTCACGACGTTCTGTCAACGCAAATGGCATTGGAATACAACGTCGTTACAAATCATCATTAACGTTAATGATAGAAAATAATACTGTTCTGGTCATGACATAAAAATGAAGCACAAAGAATCACTGTTTTTTTCTTGACCTTCGCGTCAGTCACTTTCTGACTTTGGAAGCACTTTGCATCATTGTGTCGAACAATTAATAAATGCACTTTTGTATGTACGTGTTCGGACTGTTTTCGATCACTTTTCTACAAGTGCTATTATGATTTTTAAACGTTACCATTGAATTTTAAAGTTTGTAGGTGTAAGTTTGCCATGCAATGGCATACTAAATATTGTCAGTGAGTGTTTTATTAATCTTGTTTACGTATTGTTCATTATTTAGTTAACGAAACGTCAGAAATGTGATATCTGTGGGATTCTCGTTTTTCGTTAGGTTTGAGCGTCTGCAGAAACACGCTGTTTTTATTTTATTTTCTGCGTAAAGATATCGTATACCTTTTTTCCGTTCTTTGATTTAGTTCGTTCCTTTCGAGAGAATAGTCGACCGTTATATATTTTGTTGTTTTAATCAGATCTTTTTAAAGTATAATTTCTATTTGTTAGTATTTATTATAGATTGTAAGTAGGTATGCGTAAATATAT
>KZ878753.1:27800-39661 GCA_003456935.1 Machilis hrabei
AGAAAACGCGGGAATAGATATACTCAAGTCATACGGTGTATCCTCCGCTGACGTCACAGGGCTACTGCGCAGAGGCTCGGTGACACCTACCGTTCATATATTAGTTTCCGCGATCAGCACACGTGCTTAAAAGCCTATTTACAATTAGTTGGAATTTTAGAAAACCCACCTAACAATAAAATAATTATTAATTTCAACTAAGAGAAGTAATTATTGTATTTTTGCTGTTGTTGTATATATAAACAAACGACTTAAGTAAGTGGTACCCAGTTTCAGTGGTAGATGGTATTCATGTGTTGCTGTAGTTATGGTCGTAGGTAATAGATGGCAGGCTGGCAGCACATCGGATTTTCTGTCTGTCCGAAGCGATGTTCGTGAATGGGGTTGTTTTTACTAGCGAGCAGGGCGTGCGATGTTTATGTCCCGGGCTTAATCCTCTTGAAGTAAAGGTTATTGTCGGTAAATATTTAGGTTTACAGGTCACTCACAGTAGTGAACACTTATGTACAGTATTTACTTGTATAATTAACAAATTAATTTATAAGACTACCTCCCATAATTTAACAGTTTAATCTAATAAAGTTGTTTTGTGTTCCACCAAGTATGTACTCACATTTACAGGAAGTGTTCAAAATTACCACCTTGCTTGCTCATAGACAAGTCTAGCAGTTATAATAAAAAGTTGTAGTAAAAGTCAAACACACCAAAGCACAGGAAGCTATAAAATAATTCGACTCGGTGGTGATTTCAATGGCAATGTTCGACGAGGCAAGTAATTCCCTGAATTACCCTTGACCCATCAAACATTAAAAAGCTGCTACTATACTATCAAACCGAATCTTGAGTCGAATATGGTCGTTGGACAGCACCACGTTACTCTATCGCGAGCACCTCTGCGTTACTTGTAGCGGCTCGTAACGTCCCACCCGATGGCGGTATTTCGTCGTCACTGGTTGAGGCGATGCTCTTCAATGAAGGGCGCCACGACCCGAGCAACGAACAACTTTGTTCAGTGATCGAGTGGTGCATGTTGTATTTAGTCAGCCCCATAATTCACTTCAATTCACGTGAATTATTTACTGTTTGGACGGAGGCAATGTGTCTGAAGTCAATTACCACTTACGAAGATATTGTAAATAGGTTCTTCGAAATAGTGAAACCCACAAAAATTACAATTGGTTTTAAACAAATAACGCATTGATCGGAGTTAATGCTGAGACAGGAAGGAAGAACATTAGTATTACTTTTACCATCATATTCCACCCGTCTTGAGTACAAGAGAGTTTGTATTCTTCCTTGTTGTTGCATAGTGATGTAAATACACTATTTACTGCGGTAGCTAATTGCCATCTGTCACTTTGCATCTCCATCGTGTGGACGCGACTTAACCGTTCAAAGCACCAACAGTGGTCTTATTTTATACATTTCAGTGGTTCTTTGACATGATTTTCTTTTAGTAAAAAGGTATTAGTTCGACCTTGGAAAAGGGTACAGTTTTGAAGGGAGTTTTTTTAACTGCACACATGTAATTACCTTCCTCTAAACTTTCGACAAATGGAGAAAGTTCTCTAAAGTCTGGGCTGTTATGTCTACTCTCTTAAGTGAAAACAGACATATTTATGTTTGTGAACTAAAAATCTCAACATTTCACCAAATTTCAGAGGACTTCTTCTTAGACAAATACATGATGGTATAGCTAATATATTCCTCACTTCTTCCGGTTTGCTATTTGCATAAAACGTATAAAATCCTCATGATTGAAATGAGCCATCTTGGCTTGTGTTAACAAAGCCTTGGGTAGACAATACTTATGATTTCAAAGCATGAATTCGTATTAAAGCTGTTTGATAAGTAAACTAGCACTTAGCCGTGAAAGTCAAATGTAATTTCCACTTTGGTGATCAATCAAATCTAAAACAGATCAATAAAAAGCAAATGGGCAATGTAATGTTTATTTGTTAAAATTTGTTGATTATTTGGTACACGCAGGAAAAATGGAATTGGCTTTTTCTTTACTGCTGTCTGTGTGAACACCTTAGATTGCGTATGGCATCATCCAAATATGTTTATGAGTGATTCATTCCACACTGCTATCAAAATTCTAATTTCTATAATTTGCAAAGAACAAAGCTTGTGAGTTTCCCCATCTTAGAACTATTAAAGCTGGCTTGAACCACAATAATGTGAATCCAGAACTGGGATTGTAACGCTTTCAATGAATGCGTAAAAAATTGCAATAATGCAAGAGAGATGCAATACACGTATAACTGCGGAAACGTTTATTTGCGCTTGGCTTATATCCAACACCACGATGAATACAATACATCGTGCAACCACAAGGGGACTTTCTCAGGCGAGTCGGTGTTTTATTGAATGTTTCTATAAATTCTAAGACAAGTCGGAAAGTAAGGGCCTGTAAACGTGATGTGGACGTAGCACATAAGGAGGACTTGACGCACCCTGTTATTGTTAAATCCATGAATACATGGACGAAAGAAGAAGTAAAAAAGGCATGTTCTCACCTAACTAGTGCTGACATTGGTCTGGCACTACATAAGAGAGTTAGGGATCTACGTCTGGATCTAAGGTTTTTGGTAGCAAGTTGATGGTGGTTCGACAGTGTAGATCAAGGCGTAAGAGGACCTGAAAATGTTTAAGCAACAGTCGTACAATTAGTAATCAGTGCTCAGACTAATAATGTGTTAGTAATTAGCTATGATGGCTAGGTTATAAAATAATGATGTGTATGGTGAATAGTGTGTGCCTAGTAACAAAGTGAAACACGTTATTGATGTCATTGAGGATTATAATTTAAATAACGGGTCTAGGAAATTTCGGTGTAGGAAAATTCGGTGTAGGAAAATTTGGGGTAGGAAAATTCGGTGCACGGAAATTTCGGTGTAAGGAAAAGTCGGTGTGAGAAAATTCGGTGCAAGGAAATTTCGGTGTAAGAAAATGTTAATTTCAACCAAAAGATTTATTTACTCCAATTATAACTACAATACAATCAAAATGAAAGATTATGTGATATACCTCTTAAATACACTAAAGCTCCATTTATAGTAAAGTTTTTTGCAAGCGTAGAAATCCGTCGTGAAACGTCTTTGTATTTGATCTTCTGGACAACTTCTTGGCCAGCATTCAATTGCTCCAACCGAAGAGAAATAATAATAGCCTGCTCCTTCTGAAGAAAGTCTAAAAACCTCCACAAGGATGGATGTTGTGATGCAATATTGGCCTGGAAACCGNGATGCCATNCTTCTACGCTGTTGTTTGTGCGGGAGGCCTCACTGACAGCAGAACTATATTGGCTCCATATTTGTATAGGAAACCGGTTGTGCAGATGGACAAAGTTCCTTTNAAACCTGTAAAACTTTCACATAAGTCCTTTTTGTCTTTTTAGAATTTAACACATAACCTACTCGAATCACTGCAGACTTATGAAGAACATGTATGAAATACAGCTGGTAGAAGAGGACTGGAGCTATTTTAAAAGTTCCGTCGGCGTACCACTGTGAAGATTGTTCCAGAAGAAATAATCCTTGTCTTGTTCCAAACATGATAAATCTTGCATCATCTTCTGCCCCCGAGTCATGAAGCAGAAATTGTTCACCTGATTTAGTCGTTTGATATTTCTCGGATATTTGCACTCCTCTGAGGTTTGTTGGAAGAGGAATTGGATTTTCCTTTGCTGCTCTCACGCTTCTGCAATAACAAAGCAAAATTGTGGTATCATAAATTAGCACTAAAAATAAATTAAAAAGTAAGTATAAACACATGTATGGAGCATCAAACCACTAACCTCTATGTCCATTTTACGTTGTCAATGGTAGGAAGCTGGCTTGCTGCTTAACTCTGAAGCTACCGAAGAAACTATATGATGATTTGTTTTCTTACACCGAAATTTCCTTGCACCGAATTTTCTTACACCGACTTTTCCTTACACCGAAATTTCTCTGCACCGAAATTTCCTACACCGAATTTTCCTACACCGAAATTTCCGCCACCCTTAAATAACATCAGAGTTGAATGTTATGAATAACTAATGCATCTGTATCTCAATGCTAGGAGTATTCAAAACAAATAATCAGAATTTTAACTCTTGTTGGCCAGTTTTGGGAAACTAGATTGCATAGTAATATCAGAAATCCCGGTGATTGTGGATATTATGACCTTCACAACCAAACCCATCAATGCTTTTTGGGATAATAATAGAGGTGGTGGAGTGACGACGTTTACACGAAATTATTTGGAAATAAAATCTTATCCAAGGTTGACAAAGAACACAGTTCTTGCTGTTGATACTGAAGTAAAAAATGTTAAAAAGGTTGTTATTGGAGTGTATAATCCTCNTAGGCAAAACACACTTTTATTTGTTTCCGATTTAGAATAAGTGGTAACAGCCTATAGTACTGATACATTACTTAAAGTAGGAGATATAAACGTTGATGTTTTAAAAACTGAATGCAGTACTATAGAGTACGTCGTTAGCTTCAATCTTAGTTAATAAGTGTCACCCGACAAGAGTTACTGATCAGAGAAGATTTCTAATTGATCATGTACGAGGTTCTACTTACTAACAGGCCCAATTTTAAAATTGGTGTGTTTAATATTACATCTGGTGTTAGTGATAATAGCCTGTTAATGGAATTAGCATCTATAATGAATAAAAAAAATCTGTGATGGTAAATAATTTAAAGGAAAATCATACAATTAAATTTTGGATTGTTGAATGAAAATGTTTGTAACCATGAAGTAGAATACTCAGAAAATTATACAGATGTAAATTAGATACTTCTGGACTACATAAATAAAGCTGACATTGTCACAATACATGTTGACGGAAAGGCTGTAAAACAATAAAAGACCGCTGGCTTCTGTGTTTCAAGCTCACGTATTACTCAAGGTCAGGGTTGAGAGGTCAACGACACCACCTGCTAGTCAGCCGCACGAAAGGAAGCGAGGCAATTGTTGGAACGACGCACCACGAGAAAGACAGCTGACGACCGTAGCCTACAATGTTATTTGTGCATCGTCATGCAGCCACGACCGAATGTCTACACTGTGTTAGCTCGAATCTCGCGCTGAAGTAAGCGAAGAGTTTGATTGGAGGACGGCGAAGGCGTGAACGCAATGATTGGAGAGGCATTACCAGGCTATTAAGAATTACGTCATTTTTCTTACTAACTTGGCCAGCTGCGACGCTGTCGGTTTAAAGGTTCGTCACATGTTGTTATTTTGACTGAAATTGTGGGCGAGTCTAGATGCACCTTTTCAGCCGAACTCGAACGTAAACACGATTTTGGTGGGAAGTGTGATGGATTATGGGTATACAGATTAGCAGACGAGCCAGTCGGCGCGATTATGTAATCCCGGGCAGTTCATGTGACAAAGTGCGGTATTATACTCAGCTATGCAGTCACTAAATAATCCAATATTATCTGCCACAATCAATGAAATCGATTCACGCAAAATGTTTAAGCGTGAAAACTGTGATTAAACGGAAAAGTTAATTGAAGTTTGCAATTCATTACAGTGGAAGCAGCGTCGATGAAAACCTGAAATAAATAGCTGTGATAATACTCCGTAGCCGAATCGACATATTGGCAGTATACTATAAAATATCTAGCTAAGTCAAGCGTTTGCGTGCAGATTTATTGGCGCAACGAAGTTGTAAGTACAGTATTTTCGTCAAGTTAAGCTGTTATTAAAAGTAATTAGCGACGTTTATCCGTAGAATTAACTCGGCAGACGTGGAAACCATTTTTGGCGCCAAAAGGCACCAACGCATACAGAAAGTGACCAAAGTGGTGAATGGTGGTATATAGTACCAGAAATCAATTAAAATATTTATTCAGTCGACTTAATTGAAGAAACGCGAGTGACAGTGACTAAATGTTTAATTACGTTCGTGTGTCGCAAAGACAGTGAGCAACACAATTAAATTTAGCAAGCCGCTAATTGACGACTAGAGCAAGAACCATCGCCTGCGATGGATTTGGGACACAAAGCAGGTGAAATCTACAACTGAGAAGGAAGCCAAGGAAACACCGATGATGGGGTATATTTTGTCAAAAGCTTGAGCTCAGAAAGAATAGCAAATTTGTGCGGCTAGAGACGACAAATGTCAGTTTAAGCTGTTAGCACAGCAAGTAGTTTTTTTAAGCCGTCACGTACAGTTTCCGTGTTATTTTTTCCATGATATTGTTTTGTATACTAGAAATAAGTCTAATAAATGTGACCAGTGTTAAATCAAAGAATAAAATCTCACGTAGCCCGTCAGGCTTATATATTTGTGTAAAAAATAAATTGGTGTAGAATAACGTGGATTTCAGCCGCCATTTTTGTTAGAAGCTTAGTTAAGCTGTGTTAGCGGTAAAGTAGAGTGAGTACAGTACTAGTCTCAAGTGGGATAAATTCATGAATGGACATGCAAACTGACTTGAAGTCAGACATTTGTCGTAAAATATACGGCTGAACATTTTAGTCTTTTTTTATTCTATTTGACTGAACTGAAACATAGGCAGAAAGGCCAGTTGTGGTGTAAATTAACTGCTCAAGAGCAGAAATTGTAAACTAACATTGTATTACACCAAGGACAGTTCAGTAAATGTTAATTTCAACCGATACAACCACTGCAGTTGTGTGAGTTATTTCAGGTAAACCTGTGTTGGACTTTTCCCTTCACTTTTTGAGCGTTGTCCAGACGACGTCTGGTAATCGAACCACAGACAAGCTGTGTGGAAATAAGAGTGTGTGTTTTCAGATGATGATCCCAGCAGAGCAGAAACTGTTGTATAGGACATGTACCAAGAGTACATAGGGTTGTATAACACACAGGTGTTTCAGGGAATTCAGTGAAATAAATTCCAGTACTTGGCTACAACCAGTACAAGGGGCGCCAAACACAGAATAGCCCTAATGCAAGTGCAGATTATAAGTTTAAGGTTTGATTGATCACATGAGAGTTTGCGTAAAGGTGGTGAAGCCGCAACTTAGAATTGTTTTTTTTCTTTTTCGTGTCAAACGCAATTTAGACGAATCTAGGGGCCTGGAGATTCAATGTATGGCAGAATTGAACTGCTGAAGCGATTTCTGGATACATTGAGAAGAGATTTCGAACTCGAACCGGAACTGAGCTGAGCTGCCGCGAGTTCACGCGGTATGTAAGGGAGAGTGTGCTACAAGCGTACTCATTTATGTTACTCGCCTAAGGGGACGTTCCCTAGACGCATACTCTTAGGGGATATCCTAGGGACATTTGTGCTGTCTGGGTAATTCCTTCAGGAAGTGCCTGTTGTAAATTTTGCTACATGGATTCACATGAAAGGAGTAGAGGTACGTAATTTTGCAATTTTTCCTGGAGCCAGCAATCCCAAAATGCCCGAGTATAACTTTCTGCTCTTAATTCGTAGTATACTGGAATTCCCTTTTATAAATTTGGCTAAATGGTTTCACACAAAAGGAGTAAAGGTATGTAAATTTCACTATTTNACNTGGACTCAGCGAACCCGAAAACCCCTGATTACAAATTTTCAGCTCTTAAATCCTCCGGGAAGTTCTTAAACTAAGCGTGACAGACAGACGGACGATCACTTGAGAATTAAATAATATCGCTGTTCCGGAAGAACATCGACACAACTGCAAAAAAGTCATTTTACAGGAGACGAATAAAACCGATATTAATTATACAAAGTGTTATTTAAACAAATAATAAATGTTCGATTATTCTTTAAATGTTATTTAAACAAGGAATAAATGTTCGATTATTCTTTAAATGCTATTTAAACAAAGAATAAGTGTTTGATTAATCTTTGTTTTTTTTATAAAATTTTGTGTAATTAATATCGGGATAATTCTTCTCCTGTGAAATGAGTTTTTTGGAGTTGGATCGGTATTTTTCCGGAACAGCGTTACATAGATGGATGTTTTAATGTTGAACTGTTCATCGCTATTTACTTCAAATGGAATATTTATTTACGAATATTCTCGAAAATTCCGCAGATTTATTATGTTATTCATTCCAAAACTTCCCTGACCTCCTGCGCTTCGTCTTGATTTTTGTGTTGGTACAGTCTTGATGCACAAGGTACACACGAGCTGGAGTTTACAAGCACCTTAAAAGAGAGAGAGAGAGTCTTGATGCACCTTTAAACCTGGTGGTTCCCAGGTCTAAATATTGAGACCATTTTAATCCCGAACGAAACACGGACTAGCCTTAAACCACGACNCTGAATACAAAATGGACTGCTTTCGTTTAGTCCAACGTTAGTCCACCTTTAGTCCCTTCTCGGAAACGACTGTGAATAAGGGCCTAGAAGTATTGAAGGAGGGTTATTTCAGTCATATAAACATTATTTCCGTACCTTCTCTTGCTTTTAAGTGCCAACCTGCTTGGTCTAGTTGTTAGCACAGCGTGCTCTGGCCCGAAAGGTCGTGGGTTCGAATCCCACGTAAGGCATAGATGTTTGTGATGTGCATTCATCTTCACTAATTAACATAGTCTTTAAATGAGCCATCAGGTGTCCATAGGATGTTAAACGCTACATATCATTGATTTTAAGTCGAATACACAAATTTATAACGATTTACTATTTGCTGTAATTATGAAGTACTCTGGAATTAGACATGTACACCATTGGATCCGGTAATAACTATATGGAGTTGGTGTTCAGCACTGTATTGTCAAGTTATGTAGGATCAGTTGGCAACATTTAAAATATTTCAGAACATACATCATATGACCTTTGAACTGTTTTATTAAACTGGTACAACGTGTGTAAATTATCGTACTTTTCCATGTTTTTAATAATAATACAAATACAGTATTTCAGTTTCATCGTCTTCTTCCTTAAGTCTGTACTTGTCTTCGCTCGATGACATCTTGAGCCAAATACTTTTTAATCCAACGGTGTCTTGGGACATCGACTAGAGACAAGCGTTGAAATGGGACGGGCTTCAAAAGCTGAAATGGGAACAAAAGGTTTACATAAAAAGCATTACATATGGCATTTAAAGTTAACAGATCACTATTGACAGATTTGAAGTCCAATCTATTACATCTATGTAGAAAATATGATATTGTGTAGCACGCATGTAAAGTATAAAAACTATTTTTGTGGAAGGTATTACTTTTAAATTACATGAAGATAATACAATTTCCTGTATATAAAGGGCCATTGCTGAAAACCAAATGCAGAGTTAGACAAAGTTACCTTGACAAAAGTGATATTTTAATTCAAATTTACTACATAGTTTCTGTGCCAAAAATGTTATCAAATAAAAGCATAAATATCAAAGCCACTCGCATGTTTGCCCTACACAGATGGCGTTGACTTTGCAGATAGTTTTGCGGCCGCACAGTATCAAAAGAAAAGTTATTATGTGTTCTTTGTTAGCATGAAACAAAATAAAGTATTTCCATGCAGCAATCGTTCATAAGAATATTTAACAAAAATCTATCACACGGAGACTCCATCCATAAGTGGTGTATGCAGTCATGGATGCAGCTGCAAGGGCAAGAGCACAAGTCATCGTCCCAGAAAAGACGACGTAACTGTGAAACATGTGCTGTAGGCCTATCTCAAGAGCCCCTGCATATCGGCTAACAGAGCTTGTAGAGAGCTTTGGATTTCACAGAAAAATGGTTGGTATTTTCTCAGAAAGGGACTTTCGATACGATCTTATAAAATTAATTTAAGTCCTGAAAAACATGAATAGGTTTCTAGGTACGAATTTTAAAAAGATACATGAAATATGTGCTAGTGAAGAAGATTTTGTGGACAGGATAATGTATATAGGGCAAAGGCACGTACCACATCAGCGTTAAACTGAATCAACACAACGTTCGTATCTGGAGGACTGAGGATCCACATGAAACTATAGTATTTGAACTGGACAGACCCAAAGCAAATGCTTTCTGTAAAATGTCGAAGGAAAAGATTTATGGGCGATTGGTTTTGGTCGAAGCCACTGTGAGTAACCTCCTTAAGTTGACTTGCTGACCGAGTGGCTTCTGCCGTAGCTGGTAGACGACAAAAGCAACTTCATTTTGAAGCAGAATGGGGTTTCGCCTTAGTTTCATAAGGATGTGTGAAAGTTCCCGAATTAAACATTTCCCTGCCACTGGACTGGACGTGAATTTGCTTATAATCAAACATTTCCTTCACTGATCACTGAGATCGTCAGACCAAGTGCCCCCTATCTGTCACTTTGTAAGAGTTACAAGAACATATTACAAAAGCTTTCTCCCAGATCGATGAAAATACGCCAAAGAGTGTGGCAAGAATTTGTTTACCGCATTGACGTACGTAGGGTTACATGTGGGGCCCATATTGAGGGAGAGTAAAATACGGTTAAAAAATGGATGTTCAATTTTATTCATGCTTTCATTTCACAACTTTTTTTTTGTCACAGAAACTACGTAAATAATTGGAAATAAAATGTTAAAGTTATTACTGTTTGTACTAACCATATCCAGTGTTAACCGGCAATGCACGCTTAACCTTTTATCACTTTTACCCTCGTTGTGCCATTGACTAAGGCAGTTTGTACCATTGCTCTTTAATAAAATTTCGTTTAGTTATGATAGGTTTACACTAAAGCGACCAGGTGGAAACAAGACAGAACGAGCATGATAAACAACCGAATTCGCTACAGTGTTAACACTTTGTGAAGAAGGACGAACGCTCTTCGGTAGTGCTCCATCATCTTTGGTTTGCATTCACACGTGATCCGACCAGTACGTGAAACACCTGTCACGTAATAACTTTGTGAACTTCAATTTGTGCATATCACGTGTTTAAAAATTTACGTGATATGCTAGATTCTTATCAAATTTTGAAAAAATGGGTCTACCTTTACTGAGTAATATATTTATCCCCAACACTCTCGCGATTACAGTTTTCGAATCCCCTGCGTTTTCATCCGGGGTTATGACGGCTTTGTTATAATAGCTTTCAGTTTGTTAGGGAATTTCAAGTGCATTGATAAGAACAAATTGACAAAGTTAAGAACAGTTCTTGTTATATCAGGCAATCATTATTTATCTACATCTTACCCTAAAATCACCAAAATGGCATGTGGCAGGGGGTGAAGATACCATCATAAGTTACGCATCAGAGCTTAAGCGATTCCAATTTCGAATCGTCCTGGTAAAAAACGACTAAAAGTATGCAACTGATTTCCATTATTTTATCTTCGCGGTCTTGCCTACAGTTGAAAATTGTATAATCTCGCCTGCATTTACCTGAGAATGAGAACTGATAATCTATTATAATCTCCTCATTCTGCACGATCGACGAAATATATTACAAGGTTCTCAACGCAACTAATCTAACATTTCGGATTACTAGCAAAGTCATCGTACGCGGCCACGTTGGTTCCGGATACTAATTTACAACTGAATGGAGTTTCACTAGTAAACAGTCGTCAAGAGGGAGACAGTCTAAAAATGTCATGAAACAGTGAGGTCACTGGATTAGTCATTAATGTTTAAAAACAACACATATGTTTGAGTCATGGTATATCGGTCACCTACCATAATTGCTAGTTAGCTCTTTATCTGTGTTATGTTGAATATTATTTTTCGAAGTTTGTCCGGATAATATTGACATTATCCAGTTGTACTTGGACACTTACAAATTGTGAATTTATAGAAGAAACTGCGCATGCTTTCTTTGTTTCAAAGTCGTGTGAAACCGCATGCGCCATCCGATCTGTAGTTTAGAGGTAGCTATGTCGTCCGGCATTAGTGTAGACAATGCATTCAATTACATCTTGTGTAAAAAAGACTGACGACAACTGGGCATATTTAATAAATGATAAAATATTTAATGTAGATTAAAAAATTAATCTAAAAA
>KZ878754.1:25636-36054 GCA_003456935.1 Machilis hrabei
AAAAAAAAAACTTACGGGTATCATATATGATACCGCAGGTCTGAGGAGGTTAATATGTGTAGTGAGTGGAGCTCCCTCAGGTTTTTATTGATTTCTTATATTTGGCACATTGTTTGGTTAGAACAGNATACTATAGGACTACCACCTTAGAATTCCTGTAAATCTTTGAACAACGCCTGAAGATGTGACCTTGATGGGGTGACGAAATATTGCGTTTCCGTCAACAGAGTAAGGTAAGAAACTTGTTTCAACCAATATTGTATAATCTTGTTCTATATTAAATGTATATTTGAATAGTTTCATCTATATTGAATTTAGGAAAAATCCCTCTAGTATATTACCAGAAGTATTCTCACACTAAATAGCAGTACTAACAAACATAAAAGACATGTGTTTAGTTTTGTGTATGTTATAGTTTGGCAATAATGCATTTGTGTAACATAAAGGACTAATTGCGCTGTTTTGTGGGTCATTAAACTGGTAACGGTATGTTAAAGATATTTGGAGGAAATCGTTTACTCCTTGAACTGCTGCAGAAGTTTCAAGCCTGAACTAGCTGATGCAATATCTGATTACAGAAAATCATTGGTGGAAAGACAAATATTATGTTTAATAGTCTTGTATACGTGTAAAACTCTTAAGCACTGAATGGTCACTATTGCATTGAGTTATTATTAATTAATAAGGGAAACGTCAAACAGAAACTTGTTCATTTCTTTGCTGTGACTGCACAAGTATTTTCTGAATTTGTTTTAGGCATGCAGTGGAAAGTCAGTAAAATATTTCTCAGTTTTAATAGGAATGTGTACACTATAAATAAAATAAAGTTTTATGTCTTACTGTATGAAGTATTTCAATAATAACTGGTAAGTGTTTTTATAATTGTATATTACCTTCCTCAGTAGCGTGTTGTCAAAAATGTGTGTACTGTTTTGTTAATCTTTCTCACCTGTCAGAAAAGTGGTTACAACTTCGATTTTAAAACTGCCTATTTTGAGGCTGCTAAAAAAAACGGTAGAGGTGCTAGTGTCAATGTAATGTTTTCATCGTTGTTATATTGAGTAACTTCAAAGTAGGCATTTCGAGTTTTAAAATAAAGTTCTCGGTCCTTCACCTGCCACGAGACGAGATTCAGAAAGATGTAAATATGTTGTACTTTTATTTTCAAACAACATACTACCAACAAAGATAATATATAATTACTGAAATGTTGAGCAGTTACTTTTTACTATTTTGATCAGAATAAAAAAAAAATGGTATCTGATTTCTATTGTCCCTGGACATGTTAAGTTACTAACGTAAAACTTAATGTTTCAAATTGTGATGCATATGTTTTAGCCCTGAGCTGTTTGCCTGACTTTCTACTGTCCACTGCGTATTTAATGTTCTATTCTGGAACCTTTTGATTAAATTCTTTACCTTAATGTTGAAATATATTGTATTCTACTGTTATAATACATATTTTGTGTGTAGTTGTGTTGGTAACGATTACAAACGTTGAGATTTTTGCTGCTCTGTGAAGGTCAAGCTATACTAAAAATAAATACTGACATGCATGTAAACTAATTCCATCCATACTTGGCTGTTTTTCCTTGTGGTAATAAAGGTGTTATCACATAACTGTCCCATGTGGAGGTTGCGACAATTTCAGAATTATTATTCATTATTTGCACTCTGTGTGGTGTAATTTGCTTATAGTACTAATAGAAGAAGAGGAATAAGTGGTTATCTCTACACCAGTGTATATAATATAGTTCACCAAGTGACTCTGCACAGTATGTAGATGCTAGTCAAACNATTAGTGCTTTATAGTGTAGTGGTGTTGTCACTTCACTGTTTCAGGTGTTATTTATATGATGCAGAAAGACTTGACTCTAGTTCAGGTTGANTAGAATTGGAAAGTATTTCATGTGAGCAGTATCAAAATATGTGTTTATATACACCCATGGGTATAGAGCCAAAGCTATAGTAGAAGGGCAAGCCACTGATGCAAGTGTTTGGGGAGGGGGGGTTGAAAATGTTATTTTTAATTATTCAATGTGCTTACATTTGCTTGCTTATACAACCACTATTATTATGGTTTAGAAAATTTAGTGTTGTAGCTTTCAACCTGTTTGTGTGTCAAAATCATTTTGGGGTTGGATTTGTAATTTTTATTAATTTTAATAATTTTGTCATTGCACATTATTGACATATTTTCTATCTGACATGATATATAAACATAGATTATTATAGAGGATGATAAAAAGAGCCAAGCTCATCAACTTCAGGAATTAATTCATTATCGACTTCAGAAACGGAAAGGTAGAGGGGCATTATTCGTCCCAACACTAAATTTTTGCATACATTAATTAGTTAATCGTCAATGTTTAGGCCAGTTTTTTGTTTTATTTGTTAATAGTAGTAAATTAATGACGATTAATTCTACTGGGAAATTGAAATTACCTGTTGCGTTCAAAAATCCCACGCGCTTAATTTAAATATTTGTTGAAAATGAAAATTTCAATGTAAGTGGTCATACCCATTAACATTTATTTTGAAATTGCACGTTTTAAAAAAATAATGTCCACGAATCAAACCCCAAACTCCACGATACAAATGCCGTAAAGGCAAAGTTTCACTTCAAATTTTTGTCTCGTAAATGAACGCTGAATTGATTTCTTACGCTCTTGAGTTCAAAGTTGCCTTNGAATATAAAGCATTGAAAACGCCGAACNTTAAAACCAGTTTGGAAACGGTAAATCTAGTTTTTGTTTAGTGTAGCGTACAGACTGCATTGATAATGGATTTTGTGCTTTTAATACATACCAGTCATTCCATTACAACTTAATTTCGACCACCCCAAAATTTGTTTAGCAAGTGTACAGTTTTTTCCCCTATAGTGCCTAATGTAAGTCACCAACAACAAGCCTACATTCCATTTAATTAAACATGGTTTTGATATTGATGTTTGTATTCAACTGACATGGTTGTAATACAAAATGTATTTAAATGCATTCCATTGGCTCAAACAGCTTTTTTTTCTCCAATAGTCAAATTGATATCTGCATTTAATTCCTTGTTACTACTGCCACTGTTGTACTTAACACTTAAAAAGTCACTGATTTTTATACAGTGGTCTCTTGTCATTTCAAAATTTAAGCTTGAGTCNACCAAAAACAGTATAGACAACTGCCATTCTTGTATTGGTTGTGTTATAATTTACAAAGAAAGGTAGCGTGATAGCTCAACTGTTTCTGATATGAGTGAAAAAACAATATCCCACAGTCATCTAGTGTGAGTCATGAATTCACAGCTGTAGACGCTTAAATTCTGGACGTTCAATGGAGTTATTTTCTTTTATTAATTGCAAAACTTGAATGTTTTAAAATTAACAATAAGAATTTAAGTAAATAATGGCTTGAAAACAAAATTCATGGTGGATTTTAAAACGATAACTAGTAAATTTAGAAAATCAAATATGTGGTTTAAACATTTTAGTTGTGATTTCAAAACTTGGAAGTACAGTACAGTCTCAATAGTTCGAGGTTCCGTGTATTTCAAGCCATTTTACACAGATGGGCCAAGCCATCTCCCATGTAGCTTGGGTGGAAGGAAATGCTCCATGGTACACAAACGCTCATCGTAGAAACTCCCAACCATCCTTGTAGTACTAATTACTAGCAAGACATAGCAGCAAGGAAACCATTGANTTTTTTATTGTAAAATGCACTTTGTGTAACTAAATTGTACCAAGAAAATGACACATGTAAATAAAGACACGTTTATCATTTGTTTTATATAAAAATTTGTTGTGTCACAGATTTTTTTTATATCTTGAGATTTTCTTGGTCCCATTCAATTTGAACTATTGAGACTACACTGTAGATATTTGAGGTTTGGTGCTCCCTGTTTCTGTCTCTTGTTATAATTAGTTGACACAAAGTTTGTGTACTATCAACTCTTATATGATAAGTCAACAGCTATGGTGTATTTATGTTTTGTACATTAAATGTGAAAAAATGTATTATAAAACACACATTTAAGTACTTATCTAATCACTAAAATGTTTATTTACCTGCATTTGATCTGTGTGGGGTTAAAAATGACTTATTTAATGTGTTTATCATAATTGAAGATGAGTATTGTTCTGTGTAGTAGAATAGAATGTTGTTACATTTACAAGTTCCAAGGTTCAATATCTCGTCAAGTGTTCAGGGTGGTTATAAGCTTTATTTAATATAATAACTCTTCAAGCAAAAGTACATCAATTCCTCATAAAGAATTGTGTCTGTGCTTTTGATGCAAGACTTTTATTTTTAAATAAGATTTACTCTAATACTGTTTTCCCTAGAGAAAAATGCTGTGATGAAAACAGTACAAGTCAGTTGAAGACTTGGTCTTCATTAATGTTAAGAAATGTGTACTATACTAATTGTAATACAACTTTTGATTGTAAATACTGGGACTGCTGTTGTAATATCTTTCTTTTATGTGAAATAAGTTCACATATTTGTATTTGCAACATTTCTGGTGTTTTTTTTTTATGCCTGTTTGGGGTTTGGTTTGTATAAAATAACACACAAAACAAAGTTACATACTTAGAAATGAAAAATGGACAAGATTTTTAAATAACAAGTAATATTGAAAGTTAAGCATTGAGATGTCCACTCACANTTTACAAAGTCTGGCAAATACAGTTCATTACTCAGAGCTAAGCTGTCCCAACATTTAATCATCAAACTTCATGTATTATTTTTGTTTTTCTGTAAGCACATTTAAAACTTTTTCAATCAGATTGCAGTTAACATTATTTTACTTCTCATATTTTCAGGTACAAACAAATAAAGTAAATGATGGCATCCAGACATATTTTACATTATTATAATCATTATATCTTGCAACTGTTTGCTTTGATTGATGATATTGAAACTTGGATCTTTCTTGTGTATTTTATATTTTTGTTTGGTGAAGACAAATTAATATAGTATAAAGAAAAATGTTGCAAACCCAGAGCTTAAATATTTGAATATACTTGTAATGCTTGAAATGCATACGTTTGAAGCCAAGTAAGGCCAGTTGTGAATTGCACAAGGGTATCTATTCCCGAAATAGAATTCTTTCTATGGTCGGTGTGTTTTAAAATTCCTAATTTGTCTGTAAGGCATTTGCTAACATTCGTCAGATGGAATATGTTCGTTTATAAGATTGAACACCTGCCATCTACAAGTAGGCTATGTTCGGATATTGAGTAAGTTACATCCTGAAATTTAAAGTTGATTTTTTAAAGATCTTTTAGTTATTTTAGAATAAGCTCCTCGTATATTGAAATTGGCAGTAGATTACGGATCATTTTTATTTCGCATTATTGTCGTGTGCAAGTTGCTAATTCATGGTACAGCACACAGCTGTGTTGGTATACCACGTGAAAAATTTACTGCATCATCTACAGCTGTTTCTTACAATATAATGTCGCTTTTATCCACTAGATGTGAGTGCATGGTCATGTTAATGTGAAGTATTTTATATATATTTAAAAGGTTTTGACATGATTTTAAAGTGGTTCTCATGTTGGCAATCAAGATGTTCTTTAATTCTGTAAAGGTATTTTTATGAAANTGCTTCATCAAAATTTGCATTAGCTACATCAGTTCTCTTCCATTAAACGCATGTCTATCACTGTTAGCACTTGCTATATGATAGTGTAATAACATTGCATTTTTGTGGTGACACACCCCATTTACATTTAGTACAAATAACTTAGGAATATGTATGCAATAGAATTGGCTAAATTAACAAATACCTATTCTTAACAGTACCCACCAGATAAATTTGATACACACTTCTATAATATGTCTACATGCTGTGTCTGGTTTTTAAGCCCGCTGCCTATAATAAACATGAAACAACATGGTCAGCTGACAGCATATAGTATAATTAATTTGTGTTATGCCTTTAGCCTTTACAGCACCAGTATCTTAGGTGGATTAATAATTTTAGTGATTGGAAGAATTAATTAATTATTCGTAGTAAAGTATATACGTGTGTGTGGTTTGATTAGAAGAGCAATATTGGAGTCCTATAGATAAAGAAGTATTACTTATATCCTGCTCTACACTTACAGGGATGCATTGTGATATACAGAGTTTATGTGTGTGGAATCAATAAAAAGTGTTTCACAAGATTATTGTCATGCGTTTGAAGTTCATTCAACAAGACCTTCTATTTTTAGTAATTTGAAATACTTTATTGACGACTTTACATTGCACGAAGCACACGTCTGTCCTTCAGAGGACATTGAGATAAAAGTGGTCCCGGAAAACAAAAATTTGTTTCAAAGAGTATAAAGAAGAAACACAGTTTTTTGAAGTACTCCCTGAAAGACATGTTATTACATTCCTTCCTCCCTCCACCTTTCCCACTTGCATACAAAAGAATTTTCCGATTTTAAATAGTGACGACAGACAGAACTGGCGAAAGTCACCCATTTTCCCATCGCACCCGTTTTCCCGTGTGCCTCCTCGAAGAACTGTACGTGTCTGGAGTATCTCATTGTTTATCTTTCATTCACACCGAACGAATTAATAAAGCAGTCTTTTTTTCCCTGTTAAAGGTTGTTGAGCACGAGTTCTTTCATTACGGCCGTAATGTAATTTGTGTAAATGTGTCCGTGTAATTTCACTGGCACTGTACATTTGCGCAACGTCACCGCTTCGTTACAATTCGCTGTGCACAGTTTCCGAAGGATGTTCTTCTGTNACTTCTGTCTTTGGTTCTAGAAGTGAGAGACAGTCTTCAGAGTGGAGGTCCTGTAAAAATAAAAAAATAAAAGATTTCAGTACATATATGGCAACAAGAAAGTGCATTTAAAGTAATTTAAGCAATTTCAGATTGAGTGATTGGCACAACCGGCAGCTGGGAATTAAAATGTTCAGAGATCCACGAAACACATTTCTTTTCTTGGTAGAAATTGAAACTAGCAAACTTAATTCATCAGAGTCTATGTTTGTAGAAGCCAATTGCTTGCACTCCTATCCCACATATTTATATTCTGGTTTCATTATAAGACTAGTGCAAAACAGCACTATATTCAACTGATATTTGTGCGGGAAGCAGGTTTGGCATACTTGCCTTGTATTTCTGATTTTTACAACCGAGACATCTCGTAGGGATAACACCTAACGAAGCTTTTCTTATGGAATAGAGAGAAACATCTGCTAGACTTCACGTAAATACTGTATACCTTGGGATACTTTTCTGAATAGTGAATACTAAAAGTGTCCTTAACCAACCTTGGCAGGAAGTGCATTTTTTATGAATGCAATATAGATATTGCTTGTATCTTCAAAATTGCTCAAACTGCTTTAATATGTTAAACTATAATTATGGTTAATAGTAATGAGTCTTATAATTTGTATTTATTTTTGGTTTTGAGGAGGGTTGTAATTGTCACAAAAATTATTTCCATTCTCTAAAATGTATATTAGCTATTTGTCTATGAATTGTTTTTGGCATTAGTAAAAGCTTGAAGGTAAACTGGACTTAGAATAATTATCTCCAGTGTAGTTCTTGTTAGCATATCAAAATTCTGAGTTGCAGTTATTATGTAACATTTCTCTATTAGTCTTAAATATTTCTTGTTTACATTTTAAACTAGATCTTTGTTCACTTTTGGTATTAACAGTGCTTATGCATTACTTTTCATAAGTTGCCTCTTAAAAAAGAAAAAATTCCAATTCCAGCCATAATGAATAATTTGTGTGTGAAGTCCCCCAATATGGCACTTGTGGCCTCCCTCTGTGTTAATCTTTGATCTGACAAGGTTTTCCATTTATACTGTGTTGCCACATGACGTGCGTTGGTCATATATGAGTCTTAGGCCGTGGCTACACTGGCTCCGTCCCAACTCGATCAGGTCAGACCCGACCGTGTCCGAACAACAAATCACGTGCAATTAAATTACAGTGGCTACATTGGATCTGTCCCAGTCCGATCGGTCCAGCCCCGACCTGATTCCGTCCTTTCAATCTGGTTTTATTTTTCTGGCCATTGACGGCCGACTTCAAGGACTATATATATATAAAATTGCAGTAATAAATCCAGATCATGCAAAGATGATAACCTGTGCTATTCAAATTCAACTCAAGTAGCTGAGGTTTTCTCATTCTACTTAGCCTAACTTGACATTTTGATTATTAATATTTGCGCTTAGCATTTATCAGCTTTTACTTATTATGAAACAACTCGGAAGAAATTCGTGAACTAAAACAATACAAACTTAATGTCATCATTGTCAATCAGTGATGTCGGGACGGATCTGATCGGGTTGGGACGGAACCAGTGTAGCCACGGGTCTTGGAGTTTCCTTTAAACTCTTTACTTATGCTTATGACCTTATTGACAGAGATAGCTTTTTGTCAGTGTGAGGTTTGCCACGGTTAAGTACAGCTCATTGTAACATCTGCTATGCATCACTAATATATGTATGCATGTGAAATGAATGCAACTCAGTAGACATCTTTGTATTATTTCAGTTATTGTGAGGAAAGCAACAACTAGTTTTTAAGTGACTGCTCTGAATGTATCTTTTGGTTGCAACTAGCTGCATAAGTAAACAATCCCTATTTTCAGTAGTGATTTGCACAAGATTTGTAGGTTTTGACCAATGGCGTCATGTTACAAGTATTTTAAGAATGCAATCCCTATTGTCAAAGCAGTTTTTAATAGACATTTAAGTACTATGCATTGAAAAAGTTATTTTTTCTGTAAATTACTGAATAAAAAATATCTAGGCAACATTAACTGCATCCCTAAAACATGCACTGTGCAACACCAATGGTTCAGGGGCATGTGTCTTGAATTATTGTCGTACAATTTTATGTTAAGTGGGTTCATCACCTCCAGGGTGGAAATCTTGCTCAAGGGAAGTTTGTTGAAGTGAGAGAGGGCACTACTTTTTCCATTTGAATCTTTGATAGTTGTGACCAAAAACGTAACGAAAATAGAGATGTTGTGCGTTATAACTAATGCCGACTCTTAACTTTATTAGCAGATAATAAATAGTGAGCCAAATTTATGCCCTGTCCTAAGAAGATTTTTTAATACTGGAGAGGTCAATCTGTTGCAAAGAGATTTAGTGCTAACTGATAAAGAACATACCTTTGCAACACTAATACACTTCATTCCTTACAAAAATCTACCCAACCAGTACAATGCTACTTAACTGATGTGCAGAAGTCCTTCAAGGGGCTTACAACTTCCATACGGATTTTCAAACGCTGGCGGTGTAAGAGTGTGTGTTATTAATGATGTTCACACATACTTTAGCTGAGATTTAGTGTGAATCTATCTTCCAAATCAAGTTACTTTTGATTGCTACAGCATAATAGGTATCCTGTGAAATTAATGGTGTTGATCGTAATAGAACAAGTGTGTAATAAGGTACCAAAGAAATGGCAAAATGTGTGTGTTTTGATAAACCACGATGGTCATGCCATAATACTCTTAAGACAGAATGACCATTCCTATCTGTCTAGTGTGAAATGAATGCATCTGAGGGGAATATGTAAGGTCTTGCCTAAAATATTTATTCTATACATGGGAATGGGAATTTTGTCTTAATAGTAATATGGCACGACCATCATGGTTTCTCAAAACACATATTTCACCATTTCTCTGGCACCTTATTACACACTTGTTCTATTACGACCAATACCATTAATTTCACAGGATTATGCTGTAGCAATCAAAAGTAACTTGACTTGGGAGATAGCTGCACAGTGCACACTACTAAATCTCAGCAAAAATTTCTGTGAACATCACTGCTGACACACATTCGTACACCGACAGTATTTGCAAATCCGTATGGAAGTTGTAACCCCGTGGAGGACTCCTGCACTGTACAAATTGGGTACATTGTTTATAAGGTAACAAAAGCATTATTTCTCTAATAGTTCAAGTTATCAAATCCTTGTTAAACAGGAGTTGCTAGTGTTTTAAGGATGCAATCACTCTTGCAAAGGCATTTTTTTATCAGTTAGTCGAAATGGCCAATTTCGACTGTTTTAAGTTCTAACGAGTTTTCGGCATTAGTGTACGGCAGGTGGATAAGAACATGACCCGAGTAATTTTATGGCCAAAGAGAGGAGAAAAAGAGGTACAAATGGTACACCAACAAACTGAATAAGCAAACTGGCAGTAAGTATCAGAATCGATTGATTTTTATTCTACACCTGCAGTTGAAAACCAGTAGCCTCACTAGCTTTGAGAAACAAACCTTAATGCAGTTACTACTGTACATTCTATCCTGCTTGTCTTTTGTTTCTGTGTATGACCTAAAGTGATATAGTACATACCTGGCATTCCTGGTCAGGTGCTGTGGCATCATACAAGTTCCAAAACGTTTCTCCTGCCGGCTCTGATAACCAATAGGCTGAAGC
>KZ878755.1:6707-24757 GCA_003456935.1 Machilis hrabei
TGACTACAAGTACTTCTTGATACAATTCAGTAAACAAAATATAGGAAAAAGTATTTAGTTAACGTTGCATATGAATGTCATGAAGATGGAGGGAGATTAATCTCTGCGTATAAATACAGAGGCATATGTTATTGAAAGTAGGATTTTATTGTTGTTTTCTCTTTTTTTCAGTAAATTGGAAAATTTCGCACATGATTGGGCCTGGAAACACATGAGCTGTTATGAACAAATAAATGTATAAAGGAATTATCACATTTATATGGAAAATTTTGGATACCTTTATTTAAAGGGAAATGTTGTGGTTGAAAGACATTTTTCACGTCGATATTTTTCAATTTATGTCTTTTGAAGTTTTATATGTATTGACTGTATATGTTTGTTATGTTGGTATTTTTTTATGTCTTTTGGAGTGCAAAATCCAATGGTGATAGTATTGTGACATTGGTACCCTTGTAATAAACAGGCGATATAACTTTTGATATGAATTNGAACCTTATGTGTGTTTTCAATTTGATGGACATTTTTTAGTACACCGCCTGTCGAGATTCGAAGGCGACGACAACACATTTACACGATGTATAATAAATTTAAAATTCAATTAACTTAAATTCAAACCTTTATAGTAATTTTCAGAAGCCAATTTTCATTTTCTTTTCAAGTAATTTCAAATGAAGGTAATATAAGGGGAACAATAAACACTAACTCTGATTAGGAAATATCCTATGCCGTTACTCCTAACTTTGAATTTTGTTTTGCAACATACTTCTCTAAAAAACGAGAAAGAGAGGCAGGCTGTTAGGAGAACGGCCAGGCATCTTTTTAGATATTTAAATATGTGTTTATGTTTAATTTTCTCACCTTGATTGAGAACTATTTTAATGATAAGCATCTATTTCGCTTACTACTAATTGCTAGCTTGTATGACTGTGAAAGAACTTTGCAAGCGATCCATTATTGTCAGCATTATGAAATGCATATAAACTTAACAGCGGAGGGAGAGAGGGCTGGTTGGTTAGTGAAGGTGTGAGAATGTATCACCATTATTTTGTCTCGTGTGTGGTTTGTAGCAGCACGTCTGCTATTTGTTGTATTATTCTTTGTTTATTGAGTATTTGTTTGCACAAATAATGATGTAACTTTGATGTAGAATATGCATTTAACGCAATGTGCGCAATATATTTAATTAACCAAATAAACTGAATAATTAATTACCGTACCTACTAGATTTCTGGCCTAGGAATAGCTTAGTGCCATGATATAAATTACACTGGTCTGCATGAAAATCGCGCCTGACACCATTCCTGCTGATTCTTATGTAAAATGACCTCCTGAATCTGAATATGACCCCTGTTTTTCCCCATCACACACCGTTTTCGAGGGAGGCTCCCCCCACCTATTTTTATCACTTTTCGATAATTTGAAGGGATGAAAAGGATTATTTTAGCCTTTACATTTCTTCTGAGGGGCTAGAGTGGTTAAAAGTTCTAAAACATGAACATTTGTAGCCAGGAGGTAGATTTGGGGTGGATTTCCCCCTTAATTTGTAAAATAATCATTAAAAATGATCGATTTTTCAGTTTTTTCGCAATTTTTTCACTTATTTTCTACTTATTCCAGCTTCCAGCCCCCTCATCCTCCCCAACACCCCCAAAGAATAAAAATATATATCAACAATATATAGCAACAATAATACAAATATACAGCAACAGTTCGGAAGATTCACCGTACCACGCTGGTGCTCTCAATACCAATTAGTTTCCTATTCTGTTGATAGTTCGTCCGTTTCTCAAGAGATGACAGCACGACGTACACTTCACTGCCACCTACAGTTGATGTTGTGTACTTTATAAGATTCGAATGGGGAGATAGGTTGAGGTGACGTCCAAGGCGGCCATTACGATTTCTGTATATATATTTACTTTAAGGGTGATAATCTAATGCTTGTGAAATTTAACTATTTCAAGTTCTTTTTATATTAATTAATGACGTTTAGAGCTTTAAAGTTCTATTTTGAAACTTACAATAACTTTGGGAAGCGTTTCCTTTTTGCGACGAATGGTAGCCGGCTTCCGAAATCTTCGCCAATAAACGACGATTTGGAACAATTAGCGGACGTTAAGTGTTAGTCAACGCTGTAGAATAGCCAACGTCATTCTAAATTGAAATCAAGTTGGATATAGTTTATGAATGCACTCTCAATATGCCAAAGTTAGATAGATTTTAAAATGACTCTAAGTTAGAGAGTATTTAAACTATGAATACGGGCCTTAGTTTGAAACGTTGCGTGTAAGTGAAAACAACTTGTTTACGTTATGTTACTAGTGTATTTACGCAGTTTGAGTNGTTGTCGTGGCTTTTCTCTGTACTTGCTTTGTAGCTGTCTAGTCTAACCAAAGCTCGTTCAGTCGAAGGTTCTATGTCACCTCCTTTAGATTCATCGAACACGGCTGATAATTCTTCCGTGTGGTCTCCTACCCAAAAATCAAGTAGCTATTGTGCCTGTTGTTGTGCTGCACCTGCAGACACGTCAACCTCACTTTCAGACGACTCTGCCTCTGTCGTGGTGGGGTTTAAAGTCTCCAGAAAACTAGCGGTTGGTTTCCTTTGTGTGAAACTTTCTGGCAATCTCTGTACCTTTTCCATTTTCTCCGTTATATTAGCGGATTTCTCTTGCAAATCTTGATACTCTTCGAAATGTTCAGCGTCTGAACATAATTCTCTCTCTGGTATCTCGTAAGCCAGCTGTTCATATCTTTCACGAATCTGATCTAGCACTAGTGAGAATCCATCCTGTAATTCTCTTACACGACTTCTCGTACTTCTTTCTAGCTCCTGTTGTTCTGCTGATGGTTCGATCTCTCTATCGTCCTAAGAACTTTGGACTTCATCCTCGCTCTCGGAATATTCTGATTCCGTCGGGGCACTAGGTTTCGGGGCGGGTTTCCTGGCACGTCGTCCTTGATAACTAGTAGCTGTCGGCACTGCTCTATTTCGCAGTGGATATCTTACTCCTGACCTATTTGCACGGTTCCCGGAGTAGTTTCCTCTTGGCGACCGTCCTACCTCAGTGTTAGCTCTTTGGTTCAGGGACTCATTCCCTACACTCTTTCTAGAGTCATTCCTTCCAGCACCACTGGCTGTATTGAATCGGTCGGCTTGGTTCTCTGACGTATTTTCCCGTAGAGTCCGACTTTCATCATAGCGAGACTGTTGACTTAGAGATCCTCTCCCCAAGTTTCGNCTCGACTCATTNTGTGAGCTACGATTGCTCCTAATCGTTTCGCTCATGCGACTCTCGTGATTTCTTATCACTTCATCAATCCATCGACTTGCTTGTCGTATAGCTTCCTCTCTCGAGTGGTTAAGTTCAGCATATGACGTGGCCTTTTCCTGTTGTACGGTACGTCCTGTGGTTGAATTGTTTCCTGATTTGCTCCTATCAGTAGTCATGGCCTCTTCCCTTCTTTGAGTAACTAACGTCTGTTGTCGGGGTTCGGGCTCTGATGCTGCTGTGACAGGTATAAATTCTGGACATTCACAGTTCCATACTGTGGGAGCTTGGCCTCTGCTTCTGACTGTCAGTCCCACTTGTCCCAGCACTCGCTTCCTTGGGCCTTAGAGTTCGGATCTGTAACAGACAGCGTCATCTGTTCCCAATCAACCGCGTCTTCCGCTACTTCGTCGAATGCTTCATTGACCTCATCCTCGCTTGGAAACGGTACCCTGACATGGCCTCGTTTCAGATTATCGAAATGTACCTTCTTCACTTTATCTCTGGGTTGTATCTCATATACGAGATTATCTAAGACTTGGGTTACGCGATACGGTCCCCAATATTGCTTTTGAAACTTAGCGGTCCTTCCCGGTTTTATGNCGAGATTATGCAAGTAAACGATGTCTCCTAAACTGAACGTTTAGGCACGCTGGTTCTTCTCTCGATGCTTCTGATTCGTCTCAGCTGCTTTCTTCAAGTTTGCTCCCATTTGCTCATAGACAACTTGTAACGGTGGTAGCTTTTCCGGTATATATAGCTTATCATTTTCCCCAATCGCATACTTCTTGATGGGTCGGCTAAGTACCGTGTAGGGCATTGTTGGATCCCTAATTAAGTTAAAGAAAAATGGCGATTATTTGGTGGACTTATGAACACACGTTCGTATGCGTAACAGGCTTAATGGTAGGANTTCATGTCAATTTCTCTGTTGCTGGTCTACCCAATATCCGACCGTCGATTTTATTATGCCATTCAGTCTTTCAAAGCTGCCATTGGTCTAAGCGTGGCCTGAACTGCTATGTAGTTTAGTAATGCGTAATTTCTCACACATCTCGGTGAATAAGNCACTCATAAAAGTACTTCCTTGGTCGCTTAGTATCCTTTCTCCTCGTATTCCACCAAAAGTTTGGCAGGATGCGATTCAAAGTCGTTTCATAGCTGAAGTGCCCGNTGAATATTTGGTCACGGTGGACGTTCAACACAANGTCTACCATGGTTCTGGGTACACATAACTGTGAACTTCCTCACCTTGAGGTCCATATGACATTTTGAAAAGAANATCATTTAGTCCTAGTGTAAACCCGATTTCANGTTCTCCTCTTTGCAACTTATCTTTGANTGTGCGGTATTTGTATTCTCGATNTTGATCTTTGGCAATCTTCTCATTGGTCCAAATACTGTTATCAAGAAGAGTCTTTTCCTGAGCNACATTTGCAACTACGAGNGATGCTTCACATTTACTTGNTTCGTTAGCTGCGGTTATCTGTAAGATGTTCTCCCTTTTTGGTAGTTGTTTCGTCGATGTAGTAACGTTGACATTAGACTCGGTGTTTTCTTCACCCTACTGCTGATCCTCAATTGGGAGTCGACTAAGTGCATCCGCCTTCCCATGTGCGGTTCCAGGTCTGGTTTCGACTACAAAACTGTATTCTTGTAATCTAATAATCCAACGGCATATTCTGGAGCACGGGTTCTTTAAATTCATCATAAATTTCAATGGATTGTGGTCTGATACCACGGTGAACTTTTGAACTCCCCACTGATGTACTCGAAAGTGTTCGATGCCTTTCAGAATTGCTAGAGCTTCGCGTTCCACTACATTGTAACGACTTTCAGTTGGTAGAAGTTTGTAACTGAAATATCCAACTGGTCTGTCTCCTTCTGGATACAGTTGGCTAAGTACTGATCCTACAGCGAACTCACTTGCGTCGCACTGTGGAATGTAAGGTTTCTTTGGATCTGGGTGCCTTAAAACATCTGTCGATGTTAGTGCCTGCTTTAACTTAAAAATGCATCTTCATACTGTTCGTTCCATCTGAACGGTCGTTTGGTACATGTTAAGTCTGTGAGTGGTTGAGCTATTTCTGCATAGTTCTTCTCGAACCTTCGGTAATATGNGGTTAAACCTAGATAGCTTNACAGTTGTTTGAGTGTTCTAGGTCGAGGCATATTCTCTGCTTTCTCAACATATCCCATGTCTGCTTTNATACCGTCTTTTGTTACTACAAATCCCAAAAATTCGCATTCTGATTTCACCAAGTTGGGTTTACTAGGTTTCAAACACAAGTTAGGTTCTCGGAGTTTCATAAATAATGCTGTAAGACGTCGTAAATGTGTATTGAAATCTGGGCTAAGCCTAATTATGTCGTCAAGGGTGATATGACTCATTCTCCTCTAAGCTTCCAATTAGCTTGTCGATCATTCGTTCAAAGAAACTTGGACTGGTACATAGACCCTGTGGTAGGTGAGTGTAGCGCCACTGGGTTCTACCCACTGCAAATGCTGTTATGTCCCTTGATTCCTCGGCTAGCGATACTTNATGATACCCGCTTTCAAGGTCAAAACCGGAATAAGTGGTNCTTCCTGCTAGTTTGTTTAAAGTATCGGAGATATGAGGTATAGGGTAGCTATCCTTGNCTACTTNCTCATGGTTGATCTTCCGTAGGTCAAGAACGGAANGATAGCGGCCATCTTTCTTCTTCACTAGAAGAATGGGAGAGTTATAAGCTGAGTGGGTTGGTTCTATGATACCTGAAGAATGAAGTCGCTGAATCTCTTCTTCCAATATGGCTTCCTGTGTCTGAGGGATTCGGTTAGCGCGTTGTCGTATAGGCTCAGATCCTGGTTTTAACTTNATATGATACTCGCCTAAGTTAGTTATCCCGAGTAAGGTTTCATTTTTGGAGAAAACGTCTNGAAATTCCTAAATAAGATTCCACACTTGATCAACTTTCCTTTTCAGAAGGTGGGATCATTCAAAGTCATTTCTAGTTAGTGAATTGTTATCCTCTTTTCTAAGGTTCTGTTGGTTTCGATTACGTGCTGAGGTTCTATAGTCTTCAACGTATCCACACTTTGTATCGTGTCTCCAATTATCATTTCTATCAGAAATGTTCTTTACTCGAATTGGCATAGTCGCATCTTCCGATACTGTCACTACGCTGTTTGCAGACAGTATCCCTTTACTGCCCCTATGTGAGTGATGAGGGGTGTAAACTACTGTATCTCCATTCTATAGGGTGGTTAAACTTTTACCCTGACTATGGCCTCTGATCTAGCTGGATTATGAATACCTATCCAAGCTGTCACAGGTGCAGTAACTCTGTCTTCCTGAATGACCTGTTCCTTCTGTCTTCCATTCGCTCGTCGCTGTTCAACTCGCACGTTAGCTGCATAGGGTTGCTCTGCTTGCTGAGTTTCACTGAGTTGCCCTCGTTCTCGTTTTCGCGTAGTCCGCTTTCNTTTTGGCCTCTCATCTTGCATTGACGGATTGCTGGTACCCTGTATCCCTCCTTGTGTGTCCTCTTTCTTCTTTTGATTAGAAGTGTTGAATTGGATCACCTTATGGTTTGAGTAGGGTGCTTCAGCTGGTTCCCGTTTACATTTGGTATTTGTGCCACTTGTAAAACGTGTGGCATGTCCTCAGGCTCGTTACAATGATGGACTTTAGCTTGAGACTTCACATTTTCGAAGCAGGGATGCATTCGCAGATGTCCATCCATACGATGTCCTACTACAGCTTGGGCATAGGTACACTGCTTGCTGTAAGGTCGTGGATGCTTCTGCAGATTGCTTCTCCTACAACAATAGTCGCCTGGTTCTCGTGACTGGGCTCGCATTGAGTTCTGAACTGCCATACAACAGACTGGTGTATCTTCCTGGATAAATACTTGATGAGCGCACGACGTTGACTAATCAACATTAGAAAAGGTGTTGTAATTTGGGTAATTACAACAGTAAATTTTCCTGGACCCGGTAATGTATGTATAGTCTTGATCCATCATTGTCTCTCCTTCGGCGTCTCTGGTATTTCCAGAATAGTGTACTGCTGTTCTGACTCCTCCCATTTCCCTTGGTATAGCGGTATCAATACTATCAACAAGGCTTGTTACACCTGTATGTGGTTGAAATTTGATCTCTTCTCCAGTTCTCCCAAGTTTTAAACTCTTACTTGGCAGGTCAATAATGCTTTTGCTAGCTTCTAAAAAGTCGATTCCTAGTAGCACATTATATCTTCCATCTGAGGGTAGCTTCGAGATGACAAACCGTTGACGAAATTCTTCTGTTCCTATCTGGAAGTTCAGTAAAAAGTCCCGTTGGCTATCAGTGGTCCTCCCGTAACAGAGTGGTAACTTTTCATGTTTTCTACTGTTGTGATCCTTTGATGTGGAATATAAAGGTTGAAGAATTCTAAGTCCAATATCAAACAGATGCTGCCAGAATCTACTAGACACTTAGTTCAAATCCGGTTAATAGCTCCATATACGACTGGACACTCCAGTACCTTATTCCTTGCTGCTTTGCTGGTAGCTTTTTCTATATTTTTGACGTTTTCCACAGTTTTCCCCTTAGATAATAATACGTCATTTTTATCTAAAGGGGTCATTAGTTTAAAGGCTCAGTTGCTTCGATCAGTTCCACGACATGTTCCATTCCTCAGTTGAGTTTCGTCCCTGGTTCCGTTTTCACGATTTTTCTCCCTGTAATTAGCTCGACGTGTCATCTCACGTTCTACGTTGAGTACGATTTCTTAAAAGGGCACACAGAAGACAAATGGTTTAAGCTCCTACATTTCCAGCACTGGACCTCTCTTCTGTCGTCGTAATCACGCATCTCCTGTCTGTCTGGTGATCTCACTCGATTACCTGACCTCTCGTAGTTTCCCCTATCTTGCCAATTTGTTGACCTCGCANGGCTGTCTGACTTCTCATAGCTGCCTCTANCTTATCGTTTAGGCTTGTCGTAAGAAGGGAGCCTATTGTCTGAGCGNCGTCCATTTCCTTGCCATTTTTCTTCNAAATGGNGCCTGGACTGGTTCGGTGGATAACCCANACATGGTGGACTGCTACTGGCTGCTAGGGTAGCGACTTGACAGGTGATTTCTTCNAGTTTACTCTCAAAACTGCATTTTTCATTCTTTGCTTTCCTAGGTTTGTTTTGGGCTCGTACCTTGCTATCAGATCCGCATTCNTCATNANATACAGCTCCTATANGGTTCCTGGAAGTCATTTTTAAATTAGCNTCCGCCGGCAATGTAGTTTTAATAGATTCGNCAAGCGTCTTTNCCTCTTTGGTTAGGACAAAGTNCTTGATATTAGGATTTAAACCATGCNCAAACAGAGCTAAGAGTTATTCGTCACGTTTTCTTGCTAATTCCGCACTCCCATTGTCCGGAAACGAGTCGTATCCTACATTTTTCAAACGATCGCTGTATTCCACCACACTCTCATCGGCCAGCTATCTAATTGTTAAAACTTTCTGCATTTTCAGGGATCGTTGTTCCGTTTCGGAATAGCGTGCAATTAATTGCTCCTTCAATGTCTTCCATTCTTGCGTTTACCTCAGTTCGATGTTGGTTCGAACATACTGAGCAGCTTTTCCCCGGAGTTTTGAACGGACAAATGTAATTTTCTGGCTTTCGCTAAGCGTGGCATCTCCAGTGATTTGCTCGAACTCTAAGTACCCCGCGACTGGATCACTGATGTCCTCTCCATTGTAAATTGGTATCAAATTTGAAATTTGAGACATTACCTGTATCGACGCGTTAGCCATTTTGAAATTTTGTCACTCTTCANCATTCGTCAACTTAGAGGTTTTATTGGTTTGGCAAATTTTTACAGAGCACACATTCCCAGACTAAGTGAAATTATTGCTCCTTTAATTCATTTAACAAGTACAAAGGATCAGTTTATTTGGGATGACAAATGTGAACACATTTTTCAAGAGTTAAAGAGAATATTGACGGAAGAGAGAATTCTTAATTTTCCCGACCTAAGTAAACCTTTTATTTTGTACATAGATGGAAGTCAAACACAAGTAGGCAGTTCTTTAGAACAAACATACGACGGGTAAACACACCCGGTGGCTTATTTTTCCAAGACATTAAAAGAAGACCAGAGACGGTATTCATCTTTAGAATTTGAAACTTACACGTTAGTAACCGGAGTAATAATATTTCGGCCCTATCTTTTCTTCACCGTTGTGACAGACTGTAAAAATCTAACGTACATGAGAAGAATGAGAGAGCCATCTTCACGCGTGTTGGAATGGATTTTGTATTTACAAGACTTTGATTTCGATATAAAACATCTTTCGGGAGCACAATTGCGAAATGCTGATTATTTTTCTCGCATGANGACAAATCCTCCTAATCCAGATATTACACAAGACACGAATGTGACGGTCGGGGCGGTGAAATCCAGATTAAAATTTTCTAAACAATCCTCCCAGAAACACTCACAATTCCAACCGATTGAGTATTTGTCATGGTCTATGGATAGAATGATTGCAGAACAAAGAGCGGATGACACTTACAAACACATGTTAAACAAATTAGAAGCAGGGCAAACAGACAATGATGATATTTTAAATAAAGGAGGAGTACTTTTTAGAATATTCAAAGACAAAAACAACGGAGAAAATGTAGTTTTATCTTGACCTAAGTCGTTTTTCCGATCGTGTTGCAAAGTTGTCACATTAATATAGTGAGCCATTTTGGGGGGTGGAAAACTGTACATATATGGTCAAATGAGACTTTTATTTTCCAAACATGCAAAAAAGTAGTGAACGAGTACATTAAAAGTTGTGATTTGTGTCAGCGGAACAAGTCAACCCCGCAAAAACTCGCACCGTTTGTTAAACACACTTTGAATTTCATCTCTAGGGCATTTCAATATTGTGCCATGGATATTTATGGAAGTTTACCCCAAACATCAAGAAATAATAGATATATTATAACATATGAATGTTTATTCACAAAATATGTGACATGGTCAGCNAATATTGATCAACCAAAAACGCGGAATAGGACGGATTTTATGTAAATTCTTTCAATACGGGACGTTTGAAAGAATTTGCACGTGATAATATGTCCCAGTCGATCTGTAAAATAGATTATAATGACATTAAATGCAGAGCTTGNCCGAAAATTGTGGGATATACAAGAAGGGTCAGAATGACATTTTTAATTGACACGGGAGTTTCTGTTGGACTCTTGCCAAAAGACATATTCGATTTGTTGAACATTAAGCGAGTAAGAAGAGTACCGACCGAATTTCAATTAGTAAACGCNTCGAACCAAAAGATGCCAATCTAAGGATGTCACGAGTTACCTATAGAAATTCCTAATTTAAAGGGCGAATTACCATTCGTAATCGCAGATATTGAAGTAAGCAATGGGTACGATGCCATTCTAAGCGCAGGATTTTTGAAAGAATTTGATCTTTGGACGTAAATGCGAACATTTTATCGGATGCAAAAGGGAACATAATTCCGCTGCTAGATTCTGTAAATGATANCCAAATTAGCACCATTGCCACGCTAAGAAAATACACTTCAGTNCCTGCCCGTTGTGAGACGCTTTTACAAGTAAAAGTAGACAAAGGTTTCGCTACGGGGGATACTGTTGTGTACGAACATGATGGAGGTGGAGTCGGTGGTGTTTATTTCGCTAACTCTATGNCTGTAGTAAGTTCTAATAGAACTATATTGATTCGAGCTATAAATACTTCCGACACGGCTTTTAAAGCATTCAGAAATCTGAAAATAGGTAATNTTAGGAAATATGTACCTGAAATGAGTGAAAATGTGTACGAGAGCGACGCAGCCGTCAGTTGTGTCAAATCTGTAAGTACAAAAGATGAACATAAAATTGTAGAATCATATTTTAATTTGCAACATATTACAGACGAGGATCTGAAGCAGCGGGTGCTGAACCTTTTCATGAAATACAGTGACGTATTTCGAAAACACGTTTCTCACAGAAAAGAACCCGCGAAATTACCTGACATGAAAATTGAGCTTCTTCCTAACACACAGGCAAAAATACACAAAGCGTACAAAATACCACATTACCAAACGGAAGAAATGCGGAGACAGGTTGATGAATTATTAGAAAATGATATTATACGTCCTTCAACGAGTGACTGGGCGAGCCCTTCGATGCTTGTACTCAAGTAAAATAAAACGTACAGACATATTGTCGATCTCAGGTTTTTGAACGATAGATCGGTAAAAATGGAGATATCCAATCGGGGATATTAGGACTATTTTAGACAGAATAGGTCCAACAAACGTCCTATCGACGATTGACCTCTTTTCAGGTTTCCATCAATTAAATTTAGAAGAAACTTCGCGGAAGTACACTGGGTTTACGGTTAACGTGGGCACGACAGAGAAATTTTACGAATTTTGTAGAACTCNGGTAGTTCTTTACCTCTTTGAGAAATCACTTACGCTTGCTTCAAATCAATAATTACATTTAATCTCTTCCCATAATTTGAGTCTGGTAGACAACGATAACAATNTAAGTTTTCTCTCATTAAACACTTTAAGACTGATATGTTTCCTTTTTACAACATGAACATGATATCAACAAGTCTTTGATCTCTGCTAACCCATATACATTCAGTCTTTTATTACAATCTGAACTTTAGTTTAATACAGGTAGCAATCTCACTCACTTTCGCCCAATGTTTACATTTTTTAGGCACAGCACTTCTGCGACTGCGCAGCTAAATCTTTGTCTTTTGCACTATTTGTGCGAATAATGTCTTTNTCAAAACTGTTTGGGTTTCTTTTGGAACCATTCGTGAAGAGCGACTTCAGTTGTTCTGGATTTTACAAATTGCTCATTGAATGAATGAAAAATCAGAAGGACACGGTGAGAGGAGATGACGACATTGCAAAATTACACTGGTATGCGAGAAAATGGCGCTTTTAAAATCAAATATCGTTTTTAGTTCATTTTTATGCGTAGTTTTCCAAAATAATAATATTATTTGTCCATCACTTCAAATGCCCTAAATTTACTGTAACTGTACCAACATGTTGACACTGGGTACGATCGTAGCATGACCTTCGGCGCAAAGTGTTAGTTTGGACCGTTGCGTGTAAGTGATAACGTGTTTACGTTATGTTACTAGTGTATTTACGCAGTTTGGGTAAAATATGGCAAGTTCTTCTAGAAGAACCTGTCTAAATGTCCCAAATACCTTTTGCTACATTTGCGGCAGTTTCGTTTTACAAGGTCAACGTGAAAACATTACAGAGTTTGTGCGCCAAGCATATTATGCGTATTTCGGTGTGATACTTGGACATCAAGACAAAACATGGGCGCCGCATTTTGTCTGTCATTCCTGTGTGGTGGGTTTATGAAAGTGGACTCGGAATAAAGAGAAATCATTACCTTTTGGTGTACCTATGGTATGGCGAGAACAAAGTAACACGTCAATGAATCTACTTTAGTTTGTGTAAAACTAGGATTCAATAAGAAAAATAGGAAATCAATTCAGTATCCGGACATTCCTTCAGCTAGAAGACCACTACCACATGGAGATGAAATTTCAAAGGCTCCCATCATTCTCGAAAATGTTTCCACTTCATCGTCCGAATCTGATGACTATGAACATTCTTACATCTCGGATAAAGATGTTTCATTTGAAATAGAGTCTGATAAACCCAAAGTATTTACACAAAAAGAGCTGAATGACTTGGTGAGGGATCTAGGACTTTCAAAAGAGTGCTCTGAACTATTGGGTTCTAGGTTACAGGAGAAGAATCTACTAGCACCTAATACTACATTTTATTGGTATTGGAACAGAGAGACAGAATTTGCAGAGTATTTTACGAAAGAAGGGTCCCTGGTTTATTGTGATAACGTTGAAGGGCTTGTATTGCATTTGGGTCTTGATACATATGATCCCAACGACTGGCGTTTATTTATCGACTCGCCAAAGAGAAGTCTAAAAGGTGTTCTATTGCACAATGGATTAAGTTGTGTTCTGTTCCTGTGGCACATTCAGTTCATATGAAGGAAACATACGAGAATTTGGAAACACTTTTAGTTAAAATAAAGTATGACGAACACCATTGGTCCATATGCGGCGATCTTAAAATTGTAACTGATTTTGGAACAGCAATCAGGCTACACTAAGATGCCATGCTTTGTTTGTGAATGGGACAGTAGGGCTCATGATTTGCATTGGACAACAGTAAATTGGCCACCCCGAACGAAAATGACTCCAGGGGAGAAAAACGTATTACGAAAAAGTTTGGTTCCTTGTGAAAAAATCTTGCTGCCTCCATTACATATAAAGTTGGGTGTTATGAAACAGTTTGTAAAAGCTCTAAATAAAGATGGTTCCTNTAGGCGTATTCGAAGTAATCAAGGTTTTGAAGTACAATACATGTTTGATAAAACAATTACCCGATCATGAACCGTTCATCACGCACGTTAACCATTTGAAACATTATTATGAAGATTTTAATTTTGATGTGAATTTAATGAATAAACGCGATAGTTTTTTGAATAAGGAGACACACATTCCAGTCGAGTCGTCGCCCGTAACGCGTGGAAAACATCACAAGATTAAAACAGCGAGATACAATTTACGTAGTAATTGCAAAAAAAACGAAAGATGTGCTTTTGACGTCGAGACACATTGCCCGTTTATTGATGAGACGACGCAATCGGCTNACTGTGAAAATCCTGATGATACAAATTATGTAATCATTGAACGTGAGTCCTTGCGTAACAGTCGCGTGAATGAATCACGTAATAGCAGAAACATAACGAGACATACACACAATACTAATCAAAACATTAACAGTCCACGTAACAATTCAAGGCAAATTACGTACAGGCTTCGAGGCCGAAATGTTCACAGACAGAATACGACACCCAGAAACATACCAGTTAGGGAAAATGAACGATCTAGTATAATGGAAGTATTAGAGCAGAACCCAGATTTTGAAAATGTGAAACGAGACCCAAATATGTTAGATCTAATCGAACGGAGCGGTTTCACCGACAGTCGAGACATCGAGGCGTTTCTTGTCGATCAATCAGTTGTACATGACTTTTTACGTAATAGGGCACAAGTTTCATTAGATCCTATAGTACTTCCTAAACCAGGTCCTTCGAATGCGGTGAGAATTTGGAACGCGTCACCCACGGGCGTTGGGCATGCGACGTGTCCATTTGTTAATAGAAGGAATTCGTCCCCTAAAGAAAATGCTGACACAGATCCCATTATTAGAAGTCCCGAATTGTCAAGCATAGAAGAAAATGGATATAGTAATCCTAGAGTATTGGACTTCACTGTAGACTCTCCTGCTGTACATCAGGCTACGAGTGAAATATTATTGCATGGTCAGCCTAAAAGGCAGTTCAAAGAATATTGAACGAAGGAGGTTCTGTAGTTGTAGAAGTTACGGAAAATGCAGACGGTTCAAAGAAAGTAATGTCTATCAACTCTGCTTATGCCGTCACCATAGATAAAAACATGGAGAAATATACCGACTTAGAAGTTGGGAAATGGTTACCCGAAAATAAGATGTATNCGTAGTAATTGCAAAAGAAACGAATGATGAGCTTTTGACGTCGAGTTACATTGCCCGTTTATTGATGAGACGACGCGATCGGCTGACTGTGAAAATCCTGATGATACAAATTATGTAATCATTGAGAATGAACGCGAGACCTTGCGTAACAGTCGCGTGAATGAATCACGTAATAGCAGAAACATAACGAGACATACACACAATACTAATCAAAACACTAACAATCCACGTAACAATTCAAGGCAAATTGCGTACAGGCTTCGAGGCCAAAATGTTCACAGACAGAATACGACACCCAAAAACACACCAGTTAGAGAAAATGAACTATCTAATATAATGGAAGTATTAGAGCAGAACCCAGATTTTGAAAATGTGAAACGAGACCCAAATATGTCTAATCGAACGGAGCGGTTTCACCGACAGTCGAGACATCAAGGCGTTTCTTGTCAATCAATCAGTTGTACATGACTTTTCACGTAATGGGGCGCAAGTTTCATTAGATCCTATAGTACACCCTGAACCAGTTCCTTCCAATGAGTTGAGAATTTGAAACGCGTCACCCACGGGCGTGGGACATGCGACGTGTTCATTTGTTAATAGAAGGAATTCGTCCCCTAAAGAAATTGCTGACACAGATCCCATTATTAGGAGTCCGAATTGTCTAGCATAGAAGAAAATGGATATAGTAATTGTAGAGTATTGGACTTCACTGTAGACTGTCCTGCTGTACATCAGGCTACGAGTGAAATATTATTGCATGGCCAACCTAAAAGGCAGTCCCTTAGGCAAGAGTTGGCAGTTAAAAGAATATTGAACGAAGGAGGTTCTGTAGTTGCAGAAGTTACGGAAAATGCAGACGGTTCAAAGAAAGTAATGTCTATNGTCTTTTGGAGTGCAAAATCCAATGGTGACTGTATTGTGACATTGGTACCCTTGTAATAAACAAGCGATATAACTTTTGATAGGAATTGGAACCTTATGTGTGTTTTCAATTTCATGGAAATTTTTTAGTACACCACCTGTCGAGATTCGAAGGCGACGACAACACATTCACACGATGTATAATAAATTTAAAATTCAATTAACTTAAATTCAAACCTTTATACTAATTTTCAGAATCCAATTTGGCAAATGAAGGTAATATAAGGGGAACAATAAACACTAACATTGATTAGGAAATATCCTATGCCGTTACTCCTAACTTTGAATTTTGTTTTGCAACATACTTCTCTAAAAAACGAGAAAGNGAGGCAGGCTGTTAGGAGAATGGCTAGGCATCTTTTTAGATATTTAAATATTTGTTTATGTTTTATTTACTCACCTTGAGTGAGAACTATTTTATTGATAAGCATCTANTTTGCTTACTACTAATTGCTAGCTTGTAAGACTGTGAAATAACTTTGCAAGCGATTCATTATTGTCAGCATTATGAAATGCATATAAACTTGACAGCGGAGGGAGAGAGGGCTGGTTGGTTAGTGAAGGTGTGAGAATGTATCACCATTGTTTTGTCTCATGTGTGGTTTGAAGCAGCACGTCTGCAGGTAATTTTTGTTGTCTTATTTATTGTATGTTTATTTAGTATTTGTTTGTACAAATAATGATGTAACTCTGATGTAGAATATTCATTTAACGCAATGCGCATAATATATTTAACTAACCAAATTAACTGAATAATTAATTACCGTACCTTCTAGATATCTGGCCTAGGAATAGTTTAGTGCAATGATATAAATTATTTATCACCCTAAGAACAGATTCCTTACAGCTACGATTGTTCCTAATCGTTTCGCTCATGCAACTCTCGTGATTTCTTATGAATTCATCAATCTGTCGTCCTGCTTGTCGTATAGATTCTTCTTTCGATTGGTTAAGTTCAGCATATGACCTGGTCTCTTCCAGTTGTATGGTATGTCTTATGGTTGAATTGTTTTCTGATCTGCTCCCATCAGTAGTCATGACCCCTTCCCTTCTCTGAGTAACTAACGTCTGTTCTCGGGGTTCGGACTCTGATGCTGCTGTGGCAGGTATAAATTCTGGACATTCACAGTTCCATACTGTGGGAGCTTGGCCTCTGCTTCTTAACGGGTATGAATGTTGAAACATGTTCTGACTGTCAGTCCTACTTGTCCCAGAACTCGCTTCATGAGCTATGCTTCCTTGGGCTTTAGAGTTCGGCTTGTAACAGGCAGCGTCATCTGGTCCCAATCAAACACGTCTTCGGCTACTTCGTCGAATGTTTCCTTGACCTCATCCTCGCTTGGAAACGGTGCCCTGACATGGCCTTGTTTCAGATGATCCAAATGTACCTTCTTCACTTTCTCTCTGGGGTTGACCTTATCTCATATACGAGCTTATCTAAAACTTGGGTCACGGGATATGGTCCCCAATATCGTTTTTCAAACTTTGCGGTCCTTCCCGGTTTTGTGAGGGGATTATACAAGTAAACGATGTCCCGCAGACTGAACGTTTCGGCCCGCTGGTTCTTCTCTCGATGCTTTTGATTCGTCTGAGCTGCTTTCTTCAAGTTTGCTCCTACTTGCTTCCTCGGAAACAACTTGTAACGTTCGTAGCTTTTCCGATACATATCCCATATCATTTTTACCAATCGCATGGTTCTTAATGGGTCGACTAAGTACCGTGTATGACATTGTTGAATCCCTCATGAAGTTGAAGAAAAATGGCGATTATTTGGTGGACGTATGAACACTCGTTTGTATTGCTAACAGCCATAATGGTAGTACCTCATACCAGTTTTTCTGTTGCTGGTCTACCCAATATCGGATCGTCGATTTGATTCTACCGTTCAGTCTCTCAACGCTGCCAATGGTCTGAGCGTGACCTGGACTGCTATGTAGTTTAGTAATGCCTAATTTCTCGCACATCTCGGTGAATAACGCACTCATAAAATTACTTCCTTGGTCGCTTAAGATTCTCTGAGGTACTCAATAACGACTAATTATCTCGTTTTAGATCACATTAGCTACGGACTTGTATGATAATTCACGTAGCGGTAATGCTTCAGGGTACTTTGAAAATATATCTTGTATGACTAACACATACTTGTGGCCATCTGTTGATACTACAAAGGGTCCGACGATAGCCATTCCTACAGATTCCCATGGGTATTCGGCCTCATTCATATCGTTGTATTGTAGCGGTGCCTTCTTGATGGGAGGTTTCTTAAATTGCTAGCATATCGTACAAATTTTGC
>KZ878765.1:7992-23258 GCA_003456935.1 Machilis hrabei
TTTTAAAACAGGGTCAACTTTCTTTGTCAGCAATTCATCTGAACCACTTGGCTCTGCTTTGCTATCGTTGACTGGTTTGGACGATGAAGAATAGCATTCTTCACTGCCTTGCAATGCCATCTTTTGTGCTGTTCTAACAACTTCACCACCACTTTTCTTTATTGCCGGCACATTTACTAATGGAGAAATACCTGTTTCAGTGTTTTGTGATACCACTATCCTGTTTAGAACTACACGACACTGCTTTAGCACTGTTGGGCTTGTACAACTGTCTGCGAGTGAGGCAATGCCTGGAGAACAACCTTCATCACTTCTGTGTGATACCAGTTTCTGTACACTTTTTACAATACCACTACCTTTCTTAATCACTGTTTCATTTGAATCACTTTTCTTTGAATATGTAGGTGTCAATGACACATCTGTACCCCCTTTTAACACTTTCTTCCTCAGTTTCCCTACTTCAGAGCCACCTTCCTCACCTGTTTTTCTTGTACTTTCTTTTTCATGGATTAGAATGGAATTTCTTTTTTCACTACTACCCAATACGAGTTGTCTTTTTGAATTATCTGAAGCTGCTTTGTCCGTTTTGGGCTTCACATGGGCTTGAAGTCTCGACTTCTTCTTTTTTACTGCAGCCAGTTTCTTTTTAACAGTTTTTTCTTTCTTCTGAGATAAACCTTGATGCTTCCCCATGGCTTGGCTTTCATCCAGTTTCTAATACAGGTTTAGATTCTAAGCTCACAGATGTGATTCCCAGCAGCCCTCTAGAACATGAAATATAGAAAACAGAATCAGAAACACACACATATATGGTATATACAGGGTTTCAAAAACTTCGGTCGGTAAATTTGTGGAGTGAAGGAGATGTCAAAATAAGCAAAAAAGGCCCACACAACATAGGGCCTAAACCCCACCGTTATAGAACTAGAGCCCTTGACATTTGACCAATTACGGGACAACGTGCGAAAGTTTGAACCGCATTAAATGCATTTTACTTGCCAGACTCTAGCTCATATCAAAATTACACTGATGATGATATGGTGTTTTACGTCCCGTTGACACACAATGGCTCATTAGAGATGACGAAACAATGTTTATTGTGATTTTTGCACGTCAAGGGCTCTAGTTCTATAACGGTGGGGCCCTAGGTTGTCTGGGGCTTTTTTTGCTTATTTGGACGTCTCCTCCCACTCCACAAATTTTCCGACCGAAGTGTTTGAACACCCTGTATAGGAGAAAGTCATGGTTTTGAAATGAAAAAGTTATAATTATACACAGAAACTGTTAAGTCCATTCTACAGTGGATTGGGAAATGGGAGAGCTGTTACCCAGCCTGTCATCAAGCAGTCGGAAAAGCAATTGTAACTCGGAAGATGAAACAGTCATCAACTATATTTTTGCAACGACTCTTGAATCCACTGGGTCAGACAACCAATCACCGTTCAGAAGCAACACAACACCAGTTTTTATGGCCCAACAAGAGTGCTGAGGCAAACTGAAAACACCTTAAGCACAATTATACAATGAGGACGAAGAAGAAAACTAAGGGGTAAAAATGGACAGTGAACTGGTAATTAATTCTAGCAAGTGTTTTAATACAATAAATGTGATCGTGATTAACAGAAGTGAACTTAAAAAGTGAAAATGGTACACTCTAGGAAAATCTGTTATATTCAGGGTGGTCCACATGAAGTGTTTCAAATTTTTATTGCAAAAACAAAGCAGTATGAAAGAAAATGTGTAGACAAATATTTTAGGTTTAAAGGGGGACATTGTAACAATTATTGTTATTGTTTTGGTGAATGTTTTCAAGGTTAATTGGTCACTTTTGGTATTTTAAATGGAAACACATATTTTTGTTAAATGCATCTGCTCCTACGCTTAAAAACAAGCAGCTTTTGTACCAAAAACATTTTTATACTGTTTCAATTTACCAAGATAGCTTTATGCCAGTTCTACAATGGTGACGGAAGCGGAACAGAATCCCAATAACTCGGGTACCCAGCATTCAACTTCCGGTTTTAAGGCTGATGGAAGCGGGTACGGAGTCCTAAAAATCAAAGTCCATCTCCCAACTTCTTGCGTTTTCATAAAGCAGTCAGCCAATCAGCGATCGTTAATAACAACAGAGCAGTGAAACGCGCTTTTGGTGGGCTCTGATAGCCATACTTACATAAGGCAAAGGTTGAAGCGCTGCAAATACCAACCCACAGGTTTTCTGATTGGCTGAATGGTAGCAGAATATTTTACCATTCTAGATTACTATTTTTGTTGCTTGTTGCGGCTTGGGTGTCTCTTGCGTTTGGCTTCCGTCACCATTGTAGAACCGGCATTAAGATAACGAAAACTAAAACTCGTAACGTTGTTTTGTACTTGACAATATTACAATTGTAATAGTTACAATGGAGGGTGGTAGGGAGGTTGTTAAACCTGTAAGGGACCCCAATTACCTCCCTATTCGGGAGAAAATCACTGTCAATTGTAAAGCATCGTATTCTACGCTTAACCAAATGTTTAAAACATTTGGTACTTTATTGTTAAATTGAAACAGTATAAAAATGTTTTTGGTACAAAAGCTGTTTGTTTTTAAGCGTAGGATCAGATGGGTTCAACAAAAATATGTTTCTATTTAAAAAAAAACAAAGGTGACCTTCAATTAACGTTCAAAACATTCACCAAAACAATAACAATAATTGATACAATATGTCCCCCTCCAAACCTAACAATATTTGTCTACACGTTTTCTTTCATACTGCTTTGTTTTCACGATAAAAATTCGCAACGCTTTATGTGGACCACGACCACCCTGTAGACATGAGGATCGCCAAATTTTTCTTTCTCACTGGCTGAAATGTTAAAAGTTACAATTCCACTGTAGAATGCTATTTTCGGTAGATCAAATTACTTTGGACTTGCGATTTTTGCTGTGATTGCGGAGATTCACTTTCCAATCCAACGTAGAAAGGACCTTTTACCCCTGGTGTTATGTCTCAAGGTCTTCCTAAATATTACTTTGCCTTACACCACCTGGCTGTCCTTGGAAAACAAGTTCAGATGTGAATTACCACAATCCAAGCAACTGTCAACATGACCCTGTCTCTGTAAAATTGGAAAATATTTCACTTCAATGTGTGCAGGAGAGTCAGTTTCATATAGAAGACAACCAGTGTCTTTAGAGATGATATTTTTTTCTAAGAAAGATCTTCGTAACAAGAAAAGGTTAGCAGAAACGAGTGCATAACCACAAGCTCTCCAGAAAGACATTCACAATGGTCAACAGCCTTAATTTGGAAAATGAACCCATAACAATCATAGCTGGTTGATTAAATGATTCATCACAGTCAGAACATGTGCTTACACTGATTCACCAAAATTTAACGGATTGTCATGTACTTACTGATTTACGTACATCTCTTAGGTCATTAAGGCAATCTAATCATGTACGAGGGCTATTTTTTTTCAATCTCCGATGGGGCATAAAATAAATACAAGTGTGATTAACAAAATTGTTTTATTACCAGAAGTACACTCTAACCTACTTTTCGACATAATCGCCCCGAAGATAGATGCATTTGTCATACCTGTGGACGAGTTTTCGAACACACTCTTCATAGAAGGTTGTCGCCAGTCCGTTCAGATAGGTCTCAACAGCGTCTTCAAGCTCTTCGTTGGCGTGGAATTGCTGTCCTCCCAGACATGTCTTCAACTCTCCAAAAAGATGAAAGTCACTCGGCGCCAGGTCTGGTCTGTANGGCGGGTGATCAAAAACTTCCCATCGAAATTGAGCAAGAAGCTGCTGCCGTGCGTTATCCTGAATCAAAACAACTCCAGAAGACAGCACGCCTCTTCTTTTGTTCTGATTGGCTATCTGCAGTCGACGTAACGGCTGCAGTGTTCGTAGTCCCGGGCTCCATAAAATCCACAAGCAACCAACAAAGAGCTTGAAGACGCTGTCAAGACCTATCTGAACGGGCTGGCAGCAACCATCTATGAAGAGGGTATTGGACAACTCGTCCGCCGGTATGACAAATGCATCAATCTTCGGGGTGATTATGTCGAAAAGTAGGTTAGAGTGTACTTAACTTCTGGTAATAAAACAATTTTGTTATTCACGCTCGTCTTTATTTTATGCCCCATCGGAGGTGAAAAAAAAATAGCCTTCGTATTAACGCATGGCTATCATAAAAGTACAGCCACAATGGAACACCAAGCCTAATTGATACAAATCAAACCATGCATACGTTGGAGCACTGCGTCAAGAACTATTTAATTGAGATAATGTGTCCTTCTAAACAATATTTACTTGTTACAATAACTAAACTGTAAATTTTGAAAATTGAAATACAAATGAACAAGATTTTTACTTTATTTGCAAAAACAAAATAATTTAAATTTAACCACCTACAGTTGAACTTTACCTGTGGAAAACAACAGTTCGCAATCTTCTTATACAGCTCTATAATTGTAAATATGTAGATATTAACTTCAACTTACTGTTAGTTAAGTGTTAATCAGCGATTGTAATTAATTTCTGACAAGACTGTAACATGTTAAACCAGCTGACTGAATTTGAATCTACATACAAGTTCGCTTTTCTCTGATGTGAATCACATCTTTGCTCGATAAAGCCCGGAGGACATCTGGGTCACATATCACACCATTACGTAGTGCTGGAATAATGTAAAAATATTGTTAATTTATTTTTCAATATTCAAAATGACTTCCTGTTTCAAACACAATCTTAACTAAACTTTAAATGTTCCTGGAAATGCATATTTTAACAACAAGAACTGTAGAAAAAACAGCAACAACATTACAGTAAAAAATATTTAATATACTGTAAAGTGGGGCTACTTTGCACCTACAGGGGGTACTTTGCACCACTTGCCAAAATACATTAAATTACTTCTATTGCGTAAAATATGATCTAGTTCCTAGTTTATCTAAAAATGGCATACCAATGCACATTTCTTAGATAAACTAGAAACTACATAATATTTTACACGAAAGAACTAATTTAATGTAATTTGGCAAGTGGTGCAAAGTAACCCCACTTTACGGTACATGGTTAGTGGTACCAAAATGTTATAACCTTGGTAACTTACAGCAGAGATGTGTGAATAAAAGAAGTTATATAGAAATAGGTACAGCTCTGAATAGTTACGGAGCTATGGCTGCTCGCGGTAATTCATCTCTGGTCAATGGATTGGCTGTGGGGGAAAGAAAACCAAAATAGGCCTATTGATTAGCCATCCAGATCTCCAGACCTCAACCCTTTAGATTATTGTATTTGGGGGTAGAGGAAAGCGCATGTCTACAAGTGAAAGGTGGAAAGACGACATCCATTTGGATGCTGTAGCGTTCTTCAAGGACAAACGAAACAGTAGGCTACAGCGATTCACAGACAAGCTGTATTGTTTATTGATGCCTACGGTGTTATTTTTGAACATTGAGTACTGTTAACGTGTAATAAAGATTTAGAGAATAAATGGGTCTGCCCCTTCTCTATGAACCAGTAATAGTTCCGTAACCGCTCAGAATTGGATTAATGTTTGTATTGATTTTTTTTTTACTTGCAAAGACCTCAGTCATTAGCTACTAAAGTAATGACAGTCTGTCACTACGTACCCTACATAACGACATTTGTAAGAGTACCAGATAACAAAGGAAGAAGAGTTTGATTTCCGATTAGTGGTGTTGATGTTGTGCGGTTTTCCGGCTACTCGACTCCACATGGGTCATTCGAGCCGGTTTACAGATATCCAGCAGCACACACTATTTTTATGATGGTGGTGATGAACACTTTTTATTGAGACAGTGAAAATAACACCCAGCACTAGCCAAGAATCGAACGTGGGACCTCCGGCGTGCAAGGCCAATGACTAACCACTATAGACCGATAAGTGAAAATGAATTTCTTTGTGCTTCTGTGACGCTGACAGTGAAGCACATATTGAATGGGCTGACATGTGTCGTAAGTTGAGTGACAAAGGATTGATTGAAAAGCAGTTACCAATTTTAATGGTTGGGTTCTCAACTCTTAATCAGGAGGCCCTGAGTTCAACCGTAATGACAGCAAAAATTAAAATAGTCATTTATTGTTTTTGAGACATTTGTAAAATCCTTCATGCCTGGTTTGCACTAAGACTTGCTTGAGAAGACAGGGCCCAAAATAATGAACAATATTTCTCTTGTATGTGTTCAATTCAACTGTGATCATACATATTTACAAAAGAACAAATACTGGTGTTATCTGTGAGCAGTGATAATGCCTAAATTGTAAAAACTTAGTAGAGTCTACTGTTTACATCAGAACTTTTACATAGGATTATTTCCAGAGCAATCGTGCATTCTCGACGTGTCAATGTTTTTATTATTACGCCCCAAGAAACTGTCCTGTCTTTGGTTTTCAGCCTGAACTAAATTAGGGATCAAATGAATGCATTAATTTTTTTCTATCCAATTGATTATTTTGGTCTACACCGTCTGTCCGAAAAGTTCCCGATTAACATCAAACAAATTGATCTTTTTTTTTATTGAGATGTTCTACATAGTCCCCTCCAACATCAATGCAACAGTTACAATGCTCTTATAACTATTGGACACTATTTGAAAATTCTTGTGACAAAATCTTTTTCAATTCGCATGTCACATTGGTCGGTCTTTAATATTGTCGCAGCGTTCACCTTTGATGTGCAACTTAGTTTTGGAAAAAGAGCTAGATCAGGTGAATACGGAGGGCGCTGGAGCATAGGGATTTGTTTTCGAGCCAGAAACTGCATCACAGTTCCAGCCGTGTGGGCAAGCGCATTGTCGTGCAGCAGAACAAAGTTCTGGTCGGACCCGTCGGAAACCACTGTTTTAGCAATATTGAGCTTTTCTGCAATAATCCTGCAAGTGAGGTGACGGTCAGTGACCAGGAGATCACAAATTCTTTCGACGTTTGCGTCTGTTCAGCTCGTGGTGGGGCGCCCCGATCTTGCATCATCTTCGAGCGACTCTCGACCTTCTTTGAATCTTTTGTGCCACTCAAACACTTTACAATGCGATAAACAGTCATCACCGTAAGCAATTTTTATCGACTCGTACGTTTCCGTTTTACAGAGTTTAAAATTCAATTTTATCACTGGTTGTGAACCCGCTTTTAGGTACGTACATAACAAAGAAGCAGGGCACCAGAGAAATCAAAGTGTGACAGCATCCAATAAAGTCTGTATTGGATCTAACAGTTCAATTGTACAATAAACAACTACTATTCTTTTGAGAAGATACAACTCAATTGCTGTGTATTTCTAGGCTATACCAAAGGTGACCAATCACTTTGGAGCACCTTTCCGTTTGCAGTAAAAAAATGTTTCATAGGATAGGCTATTATCACTTTCAACATGTTGCAGGCTTTTCATACAGTTAATTAAAATCACTTAGCTAATCAAGTTATTTTGTATGGCGAGTAACTTCCCTACAACTTGGCTATTACCTAATTTTCGAAATGATAATATCCTCCGAAGTATTGTGTTACTCCAAATACATACTTTGCTCCAAATTATGGAGACGATGCACTAACACGCTGCATTAACTGGACAAATTAAGTTTCGTTTCTCCAGGTGCAGCCTGATACTACTGTTAAACCCTAAACTGAATAGGGTAAAGTACAAGTCAAGTAAACCTACCATGTGTGCAAAAGATAAAAATTTTAAGCCTAAGGCGTGGTTCATTGAACTCGCAACATGAAAAATCGCATTTACGACACTGAAGTATAGGCTAATATGCAAGTAAACAAGAGTGGTTCATCAACACTCAAGGTATGCAAAATACACCCGCCATCTTGATAACAACTTGCATTAATTAAATCACAATAATGTATACCCTATAGGCTAATTATTTACAGATTTGTAGGGCATAACTTTGACATATCGATAGCTGGATTACTAACATGTTCTGTTCCTTAATGGTGGGCATGATGGATTTATTAGTAATGTACCCAGTAACACAAAACAGGTGAACACTAGAGTACCACTACACCCATGCAAGGAATAATGCAAGACACAGACAGTAGTACTGTACAGTGTCAAAAGTAGAAAGGTGAACTTGTACAATACCTATAATGGATATTCAGTTTGATGTTCCGTTAGATCCAGAGTGATCGTTACGTCTGTGCATCTGTAGAAACCGGGATTAAAATTTTCTTTTCTTTAATAATCACGTTACTTAACCTAATTGCAATAGCCTAAAAATAAAGTAGGCTAGGCCATAATATCACTTACTTTTTTATTTCTGGCCAAAGTCATCCATTATAACTAAAATCATTTTCACAGAGGCTCTGGATCTAATGAATCGTTTCAGTTTGGAGTAACATAATATTTGTTAGGATATTATGACTTCCAAAACAAATATTTGCAGACAAAATTATGCATCACATGAAGCAACATGAATAATTGGTTGATTTAAATACACCCAGCTAAATCCTGCGAGAGTTTTGAAGACGGCGGTATGCGCAAATCTCAAGATGGCGGCACGCGCAAGTTTCAAGGTGGCGGCATGAGCAAGTCTCAAGAAGGCTTCACGCCCAAGTCTCAAGATGGCAGCACACGCTTATTCCAATATGGTTTAGGGCGCATGATCAAATTTGAGGTACAAGTGGTAAAAATGGTGACAAATAGGAAACAAAAAAAACAACATAAAAATGTATACATATGACTAGAGTTAATCTTTCCAGTTATTTTGTGTAATATTGTTAATGTGTAATTTCAGTTAGAGAGAAAATAAAACGCAATGAAGTTATAGACCATTTTGTAAGAGCAATTTATACACAAAAGGATGAACGAGGAGGAAAATTAGGATAAAAGACAAAGAGAAATTAAAAATAATGGAAATTAATACCTTACTTGACATAACATATTAGCAAAATGTTTGACTGGGGGGCAAAGAGCATTAACTAAGTAAATTGTTTCTCGATCAAGGAATATGGTCAAAACACTTGCTTCACTCTGCTCCTTTATTGTCAAACCGTGTTAACAAATTTACAAGAAATGTGATTTGAGCAAATGTTACAAATATAGGCCCTATAATTTTTTTTTTTAAGATGTCCTGATTTTTAATTGTGTTTACTCCAAGGTTTTGGGGTTATTCCGTTTAAACAAATAGTGAAAGTCAAATTTTAATGAAAATCTCGAACACTTTTACCATATTTTTAAAGAAAAAGTTAAATTGAGGTAAAGAGAAAATTGGGACTCAATAGTTAATGGGTTTGATAAGCTAATACATCAGCGTATTTTATATATATTAGTAATGTTCTCATTGAAGGCTGAAACTGAAAGAAGCTGATGCGCCAGTCCAAAGCCATTGTTAGGAAATAGTTTAATATGCAGTTCGAGGTGTGTTTGTGTGAATTCATAGTTAAGGTAAGTGATTTATTAGCAACCTAACAAGTAACAACACGTGAAAAATCAAATGTAACTTCCGCATTTGTCCAACGTCACAAATGTATTTTTCATTGTGAATACTTCGTTGCTATGGCATTCTTTAACTGTACTGTGCTTGCAGAAACCAAGAAGACGTTTGGCAACGTTGATTGATGGCCTATCACTGTACCCACCGCACGTCACTGCCCAATTGCACATAAGGGATGTAAAACAATTAATATTAATATAGCACTCCTGGTTTCACTTCGTAAATATTTGTGCAANAAACTTACAGATTCATGCATGTTCTTACTGCTATTCATTTCATGTGTAGGACCAACGTGAAAGCGTGCAGTTGGTGAAAACTTAGTTAAATTCAAATTGCTACATGTTTTTAATTATCCCTCAAAGTCAACCAGAGCTAACGGATCTACGAATTATTTAGGTATATATAGTAAACATTATGCATATAGATTTGGCCATGCAAGTACCAATCAACTTTTTTAAGTCATTTTGAATGAGTTCTAGTGTGTCAACTGTGCCAATTTTTGTCTAAGAAATTACGTATACCTACCTTCATAATAATTTTTCTTTAGCTGTTGTTTATTTAATTTAAATTCGAGAGCATGGTTTCATCTTCCCTGGTTACACTTTTATGGTGTTATAGTTTATCTTGAATTAAATGATTTTAAAACTGAGAACATTTTATTTTTCCTAAGTACGAAATTGAATGAGATCGATAACGTTGGATATCTAAATCTCTCCTAGGATTTAGGATTGACCCTAAATTAACATGGTCAGCTCACAAATTGATGTTCCCAGTAGACGTCTCACGAGAACAAATAAAAATACAGACGACATTGGGATTAGGCTGTACAGCGCTCTCCCAAACAACCATAATGGTTTAATTGACAAGCACTTTAATGAAAAGCTGAAAAAATGGTTAAAACTTAAAGCTTTCTATCAGGTGTCTGAATTCTTTGAAAGTATGCCCAAACATGTATTTGAATAATTGGGTATGGCTTCTCTGTTTTATATGTATTTATTGATGTGTTTCATGAGATTTTTATTTTATTCTTTTGTACAGTTTGTATGTTTTGTGACCCAATAAATATTGTACTGTATTTTATCTTATCATAAGATATGATGATAGGTTTGAGTTTTAAAACAGTATTACCGGTACTTCAATCAGGGCTAATTTTACGTAAACTGCAAATACACTTTAACGGCCACCTATGTAAACAAGCAGAACTGAAAAATCCCTAAACAATTAAATAATTACTATAAATAAATTTTCATACTTTATTTCAACATTCCACCTCTGTACTTCAACCAGGTTAATGGAGATTTACTCAGTGGCGGCTCACCCATACGAGCTGCAGCACTCCCCCAATTAAATTAATAATGTATAAAACAAATATTTTCTTCATATTTATACATATATATAAATTATACTATTCAAGTATACTGGTTTCCACAAAATTAAAGCGCAATACATTTTTCAGCTTCTATAGGTTTGTAGAGTATTACCAGTCGCCACTGAGCGGCTGCATCGTTTTGCAGCGACGGAAAGTGGCGAAAGTGAGGATTAGGGGTGAGTTTCGTCGGGCGAAGTCTGTAGGAGGAAAGGCTGGAGAAAGGCGTTCGCACATCGCTGCAAGAAATGCAGCTCTGAACCGCGTACTTCAGGACGTCGTTAGGAATAGGGGAGTTATAAGGAAAGAAAAAATATCCAGCCAAATTAGCCCACCTTTTGAGTTATTTTGTGTTGTTTGTGCTTTGTGTTAACCACGTAGTAATTTATTAAACTTTTGACTACCGTACTAAATACATTTTTAATATTGTTTAAAACGTATATGTGCTTACAGGAAATGTAGAATGAGGGCTGAAAGTATTGTGAATTACAAACAATGAACTTTTCCTGCTTGATTTGGACTGAGAAAATTAAAAATAAAGGGCGCCCTTTTCTTGACATAATGATTAGCCAAAGTTTGTCAAGTAGGAACAATATTTTTATACGAAATTTAATCGTAGGTGTTATTATAAATATGAGTGGTTGTGAAAAGAAAAATGCTTTGTTTTGTTTTCCTTGTCTGCTTCTTGGTGGTGATTTTGCATGGATTAAAGCTGGTATTACAGACTTCGGGCACTTAGTACCAAAACGTAAAAACATGATCAATCTTCGAAACACTTGAAAAACGTGATCGAGTTAGCCAAGGGCGGTCAAGTTGACATAGCAGCTCAACTTAGTGATGCATGTAGGTTTGCTAAAGAAGAAGAAATAAGACAAATCAAATCATTAACTCCTTTCCAAAATAAATGACTGTATAAAGTTTTGTGGTAATTTTTAACTTTCGCAGCGTGGTCATGACAAAACTGAGAATTCTGCCAAGCGGTGTTTTTCGTGGTCTATTAGAATTTGCAGGCAGAAATAGTGGATTAAAAAATTACTTTCATAAAAAATAAGCCCCGTGTTAAAACAATACTACATTTGCCGCTGTGCAGCACTCCCAGTGTTGAAACCCACGAGCCGCCACTGGATTTACTGTAAGTGTTGTTGCATTCTCACATAACATAAAATTTGGTATTTATGCAAATATAATGACTTAAATCCCCGTCTTCAAATGTTTATCGTTTTCCTTTTCCAAAATGAGAGAGATAGAAAGTCATGCAGGCTACTCGGTCACACGCGAGAGCTTTTTGTACGGTGTAAAGAAGGGGTTGTGGGTAATATGAATACCATAGGCCTAAGTATGAACACCTTTCATGTAAATGTATAGGTACTGATTCCAATGGGAAGTTGCTACTGGACTCGAGTCGAGATCTACTCATTTTAGCTAGTGCTGTTAAAATATACTTTTGCTAATGTTTAGGGAGTATTCTGCCAAACTTATATTTATACCCGCTTAACGTGGTTCATTTTTATTTGTGATTATGGATACACACAGAGGCGAGTGGAGCCTTTGGAAGGCATTGAATTCAGTGCATATACCAATATGCGTAACAGTCCTCTTTTAAAATCGAGCCGTACCAAATAGTAAGAACAAATTATTTAAAGTTTTTATGGAAACAGGTGTAGGCACACACGATTACTTTAAAAAATGAAAAGAAAAATTCTTACCGTACACAGTCTATTTTGCCGAGTTACCTCCCGAACCACGTAATAGTGCACAGGTAAAATCTTGTGTTTTTTTTAAATTTCCTTCACAATTTTAAATTTTAAAGCGTGGGAAGTGAAGTGAATTGACGCACTCCGACTATACTAACCAGTATAAAAGAGACAGAAAAATAGCAACACGGCAAATAAAACATCAACGTTCCCAAACAGTGACAACTCTTCAAATATATGACAGTCCTTCTACGATGGCTTCCTTGCTGACGACGTGTACATGACAGTGACATTCTGACGAAGCTCGAGGTGGATAACTCGGCAAATTATTAATGCGACAAAATGGATGATGTAAGGCAAGAAATTTCTTTTCTTTACCGGTATTTAAAGTAATCAAGTAGCCTAAAATTTAATTTATTCTTGCCAAAACACTAATTTGTCCGTTTCCGGTTGGTAAATTCTAGCAAGCCTAACAACTTCCGTTTTTCTATTCTATTTACCAATTAACCTTTTCTTAAAAATTTATCATTATGGATCTGAATTCACAAAAGTGTACCAGTATTCATTTGTTTTTCTGTTTTAGAATGACATAGCCTAATACCTGGGAGTGAGCACATAGCCTACAATTAAAATTTTGGCAATATTTTTTGTAATCAGGCAGTCCTAAAAATAACATAGGGATCATATTTATTTTTAACCCTTGCTTTAATGTCATTCCTTCAAAATTTAGAAACACAATTTGACCTTGATCCAGAAACACGTTACTTAGGTGTTAGTAATTAATGCTCTTTCGCCAGTCAAACATTTTGTAAGTACTTTATGTCAAGTACGGTAAGTTACTAATTTTCATTATTTTTAACTTTTTGTCTTCTTTTACTTTTTTTTTTCATCCTTTCCTATATAAATTGCTCTTAAAGAAAAATGGCCGACAACTACATTGCACCTCATTTTCTCTGAAAACTGAAAGTACACATTAAAAATATTAGGCCTACACCAAATATCTGGAAAGAATACTAGTCGTATGTATTCATTTAAATTTTGTTTCTGGTTTCTATTCATCATTGTTTTTAATTATTTCTATTGATTATGCTTGCATCTCAATTTCTATTAAGCACCTTCTGCCATATTGGAATATGTGTAAATTTTCAAGAGTGCTCTATTTGTTTCAAAAATAAAAAACTTGTATTACATACAATGCTCTAATGCAGGCTTATTATGCTTATTTTTATTCACATCTTGTAAATGGTATTATAATGTGGGGATGTGTTCCTGATTCAAGGAAGGCGCTTATCGGCCAAAAAAGGCTATTAGAGTAATGCTTGGTTTGTTCATTTTATTCGGCACGGGATATTGACTTGTCCTTCCATATATGTACTCTATGTAACATGTTACATACGGAAAAATCTTGAAAAATGAAAAACTTGATATTCTCGATTCTCGTCTGAAATCTTCAGACAGATCTGGAAAAGTAATGGGTATCAGACTNTTTAACTTATTACCTCAAAAGTGTAAATATGTAACTTTAAATAGATTTAAGAATGTAATGACAAATTGGTTGAAGAAACGGGCTTTTTACTCGGTACAACAATTTATTGAATCAAATAAGGCTGAATTATTGTTTTGATTATTTAAGACTTGTGCGTGCAGCGTGCCACCATATTGAGACTTACGCGTACCGCCATCTTCACAGCTCTCGCAGGATTTAGCTGGGTGTGATTTAAATTAACAAGTGTACCATAATGATCTGGATACATAGGACTATTATAATATCCACCCTATTAAACCTCTAAACCATGCCATACCTAGGCCTACGTAGGAGATCAGCTTTTCTTGCTTATCTTAGGTAGGCTACTTAAATGTCTTTAACACAATTTATTGTGCACCAGAATGCAAAAGTACCACAGGGTCATGTATTTGCAACTGTTGTGTACCATTTTCAGTTGTCGGAATGCATTACTTCATTTACTTGTGCTGAAACTGTGATACCCCAAACCACACTCCAGACATGGGCACTTTTGGTCATCGTTCCGTTCCGTTACACATTGTCATATTTTAGGGGTCGTTATGGAACGGAACGGCGTTACAAGAGAAATTGAACGGAACGCGCCCATGCCATACATGGGCACTTTTGGTCATCGTTCCGTTCCGTTACACATTGTCATATTTTAGGGATAGTTACGGAACGGAACGGCGTTACAAGAGAAATTGAACGGAACGCGCCCATGCCATACATGGGCACTTTTGGTCATCGTTCCGTTCTGTTACACATGCCGTATTTTAGGGTTCGTTACAGAACGGAACGCGCCCATCTCTGCCACACACTATATTATAACGTCGGAGTTGACTACGCCGGGCAAAATTTTCAAAAAGCTATATAAACGATACTGTGAGGAATTTAAGTGATATTACACTTCGATAATATGCTTAAAAGCCTTATCTTGCTATTGGTACTACTTACAGCTTCCTCAGAGGTCTCCTTCACCACTTTTCAAGCACAAATATACACCCTCTGCTGCTACTCTGCAGACCGAAATCATCTTTCGCTGCCATCACAGAACTCTGCGACCGCCACACAAATAAAATGCAATTCACTCGAGAGCTGCAACGTTGCCAGCTTAACATTTAAAATTATACGACTTAAAATAACAGTATAGCCATTATTGCTTCCGAAAGTGACGAGCGTAAGAATTGAATCACTCATTTATATATTAAATTGTAAAATACAAGACAGAAACTGGTATAAAACAGTAATGGTG
>KZ878774.1:17397-29000 GCA_003456935.1 Machilis hrabei
GGCGACCAAAACATTTTGACTGTTACACTGAAGTCTCCATAAGAATATAGAGCACACGTATTTTTTCTGTAGTGGATTTGGTGAGAAACAAAGGAAATATGTACAGGTGTTGTTCAGTAATGGCTTGAATTTTCTGATAAAAATAAGCTTGGCCTCCCAAGAATGCACGGTGTGACCCGCCGGCGGATCATGTGGCAGCTAACGTGTTAAAGGTTATTTAAATGGTCAGTCTTACCTTTCGCACAGAGTGGAGTGACATCTAACAATAAATGCCTCGAACTTTGTCAACATTACAATTTGAAACTCACGGTGTCGAAGTACTCGTACTTCCTCTGAGAAACATAGTCCTAACCAGTCGGCTACCACATTTGAATCGTTTCTATTTGGCAGTTACGAGATATAGAATAGATGAAGAGAGGGAGGGGATGTAAGAAGGGTGTTGAATCTAAAGTGAAGGACAGTGGCAGTTCCAGTTCGATTGTCAGTGGGGCAAAGCATTTAACTACTTGTTCTTTGCTTTTTTTGATTGTATGAAAAATTAAGCTGTTAAGTTAAAGGGATCTGTCTGTCTTTGCGATTGATCAGTTAGATCTTCTTCGTAGAAATGTGGATATAAAAACATCAGGTAAACTTTCAAAGTAAAAATAAATATATTCAAGTCTGTCAACACAGACATATTAAAAAGAATTTCAAATGCATATACAGGGTGCGGCATTTAAGTTGGACACCAGAATGTCCCGAAAAAAAAACATTTTAGGAAAATATGTATCGGACAAAAGTGTTTTGGGTTTGAGGGGGCAAGATGTGGTGGACGTCTTCAAGGCTATTTCAAGATCAACTTTGTTTTGTATGTACTGTCTTCTCCAACTCACTATTTGTCAATATTGTCAGTAAAACAATAAGAACATTTAAGTGCACAAAAGTAAATATCTGTGACAAAAATTCCTCTCCTACAGTAATACTCCCATACATCCCCAAACTTTCTAAACACCTCCGCTCCATTCTCTCGAAGGAATCTACTAACATATAATTTTGACCTACAAATCAAATCAAAAACTACCTCACCAAATTAAAAGACATCACCCCTTCCACCAATCAGAGCAATGTCGTTTATAAGACCCAATGCACCTCGAACAACTGCTCAAAATCCTACGTCGGCCAAACCTCCCAGCTTCTAAAAAACCGCATTTACCAACACAAGTATGCGATAAAGGACAATAAACCCAAAAAAAGTGCACTGGCTGAACATGCCATCTTAGAAAACCACTATATCATCGCCTGGTCCGAGGCAGAAATCATTCATCGTGAACCAAACACCTTCAAGCCCCTTTTCAAGGAAGTCTTCTCCAATTTGAAAACACAACCATCACTTAACAAAAAAGAAGAGGCTGATGCCATACCAAAGACGTATTACAATGTGCTACTTTAAAAAAAAAATATAATTTCAATATTCATTCATCCTTTTCATTATCAATGTGTTTTAATCTCCACCATGTAGATGGCTTTTATACTTTTACATTTTAATCGGCCTTGACTACCAACAGTAGCTGTACTGTTTTATAATATTTATGTTTTTAATTGTACAACTGATGAAGAGAATGTAAATGTCTCAAAATGTTATGGAAAAATAAGATTAAGTTAATCATTTTAATATTTGTGATTGTATGCCATTGATATTTATCATTACTTACCGATCAAGAAAAAAAAACATAAACACATTGTAAGTTCATTGGAGAACTTCTGATATGAGCTGAGTGTCACTTCAAATGTCAATTTGATTATATTAGTCAAAACTCCCGTTGTAATTGCCTTGCTAGTAGACCATCTGTACAACAACTGTTGCTACTAGAAGCCTAATTTAACAAGTCAAACCGTCGTGCAGTAACGTTTTCTAAGTTTTAAAATTACAGTAGAACTCAAATTAGACGTTACCCATTCAGTGAGCATTTTCTGCTTAAACTTTCATTCATTTAGTTCACTGAATTGTTTTATTTCCATTTTTTGTAAACTAATGTCATTTCTGGCTGATGGCCGTGCTGATTTTGACTACTGTATTCTATGCGACTAGGCGCAGATGCCCAACATAATTAAAAAAACTCTCTCATTTGTCTGTTTTAAGTACAATTGTTTATGACTCGCACCACCAATTTCGCTAGGAAAAGCGCATTTTTTTTAATGCTAATTACATTTTTTGTTTTTATTATATATAAGATGTTGACTGCAAAAATTTTAAATTAAATACAGTTTGAATATGTGTCAAACTAGCTTCATTCCAACTACTTTAAAATGTTTCTCAAGCTATATCTCGTGAAATTGAGTTACCGAGCAACTGTTAAAATTAAATTCTAGTTAGAATAACTGTACAGCATGTGCTTTGCATAGCTGTATTAGAATGAACTGTGTCAGAAATTTGCAATGTAAAACCAGCTCTTTGATATCGAATATTATTTTACTCTACCATGACCCCAAGTGGCCCATTTTTATTACAGATACTTTTATTACCAAGTACTAACATTCAGCAAATGTACTATTAATCCAATTATTATGTCCACATCGCTTCAAGATACTTTTTAAAAGAGTAGTTTCGAGAAATAAAGTTGATTACCTGTCCGACCGACTCGTCCAGACTCTTACAAACCTGGATTTTTCGAAGATGATGAAGTTTAGATCTGTATTATGTACTCGTAAGCTATATGTTTTTTATGAAAGTAAATATTTTTATCACTTCTATGAGTACCAATAATGGTTGAATAATCCAATTCACGTCATTGATTCGCTGTATTTGTAGAATTTCTTTAAACTATTTTATATCTCTTGTCTCTATGTGTAAATTTTGTAAAAAAATTTACATAAAATGCTGAATTACATCGTAATTACTTCCAGTGACTTGTTGATTGTTCAGTCATTCTTTGCACTTATGTGAATCTTGGAAGTCTCTGTCTCTCACTATAATTCTAGAAATCTGAACACTGCAAAATCTAGTTTATTTTTAATTTTTTAAGATGTTATTACGCTTTCTTTCGAAAATTTACGTTAATTATACTAGTGTGTGCAAGCAAAACGAATATGCTGCTACCGTCATGTATGTGATAAGGGACACCAAAGGGCCATACTGACTTGGTAAAGTTCTGTTACTTATTTTGACAAATGCATCACATATTTGTTTCTTTCATGGAATAAACTCTCGTCCCTTATACTGGAATGTATTGTCTAAAATGTTGCTCAACAGTCATAACATGTTATTTAATTGCAAATTGAAGTATCCTTCTATTCTAGAAGAAAATAATCTGAATTTTGAAATGCCGAATACAGTTTTAATACAGCTTGTCTTACTTTCAGAGTGTCTGGGTTTGAAGCCCTAAATGGTACTCTCAGTGGCAAATGCTTCACATAAGCAAGCAAAACATTGCTTGTCCAAAAATATTTGTAAATGTGAAAATATATGTATTACAACAAGAAGGATGAATTATTTAGGTTCGTAAAAGAGATCAAATGCATGTTCTCTGACTACGCACTCAAATATTTGTATTTTCTTCAGTTGGTCATCATGAACGCAAACAAAACTCGAGCTGCTTTTGCGGGTGATGGTGGGAAAGTGGAATGAATGGCCTTCATCATACGACTCACTCCTTCACTTTCAGAGGTGGTGAGAAAGGAAGATGAGGCTGGGAATTACTTGAACGATTGCTTATGCTTGTGAAAGTTAGGGGAAAAGCGTTCAGTGTTTGTTGTTTATTCACAAATGGAGGGTAATCCTCTTGAATCGTCCATTGGCTTATCAAGTGAAACTCGATGTGAGTGTTATATTGAACTACTTCTAACAAATTATATTAGTAGTTTAAAATCACCATCTTTTGTGCCATTTGAGAGATGTGATGTTTTTTTTTAATTAATAAATTAATGTCTGATTGCTCCCCTAAATCCTTCAGTCATGGTTCGCCACTGGGTACTCTCAAACCTTAATGTATTTTGTAGAAAAAAGTAGTTGGTCTAAGTCGCTGTGATTCACTGCTCCTATACAAACTCTATTAAATGATATTGTTTAATTTTTATTAGAAGTTCTCGATTATAATTTGCAGTTTCAAACAAATCTGTTTCAATTATAGACTCTTTTCACAGTTGGAATATCATTTTCGAATAGTTTTCAGTACAAGTAAATATTGATCCGCCTAGGCTAAGTCATCCCTGACGACACATTTCTCAAGGCTCTAAGATAAAATTTCTGTCAGTCTTTTGTTTAACTTTTATTACTGCCCGATCTTTGCATTATTTATTTGTTTTTCAAACTGTTTACTGGTATTTTATGTTTTGTTGGAAACAGGTGTAGGTAGTTTATTGATTTGAGTCAACAAACACCTCTCAAGTAAATATCAGTTGCTTGCAAAAGAAAAACATAGAATTTTCCATAGACTGTGTTGGTGGCATGCTAAAATTATCAGCTTGCTTCAAATGTGTACACTACGCAACAGATATGCTTTATGGTGAAATTAGTTGTACTTTTAACATATGGTATGTGCCGATGGACAACATATACTATTAACCTATTCCCACTCTTCACCAATAAATCCGATTATCAAGGAAAGGTTCGAAGTATATGCTGGCTGTGACTTTTGACTTAAATACCTTTCTATATGGTGATAGTCAAATACAAACCACGGAAAATGTAATTACACATTTTGTTGTCATGTTTCTTGGGAACTAAACAACTGATAATTTAAAAATATCATCTCTCCAATAAAGTGAAATAAGGATGATTTCTTTCGTAATTTTCTCACCATTTCTTCATGCAGATGGTGAATCAAAGAACGCCTTCCAATTATTAGTATAGCCACTTGAATAGAATTTAAAACAAGTTGTTGTTTTTCTTGTGCATAATAGACTTTGGACACAGGCGTAATTCCTCGCATCTATTTTTCACATTACACACTACAAAATGTATTTTACTTTCCTCAAATTAAAATAATATAACTCTCCTACAAATCATAGACTGGACTGATCAGATCTTTATCTAAGACTTGTCAATAATTAAAGAAGTGGATTTTCTACATTAACAATAGACATTGGCCTCTCTGCTAGTGGCCAGGCCATAAGTTTGACACCACCAACATTTTACTGCAATGCCGGAGAGATGCTACAACTTTCTAATATTGTATCTATAAGTTAGGTGCACAATCCTATGCAATTTTCATCAATATTACTTTGAAACTGTTTAGTTTGATTTCAATTTAGACTTTTTGTGTGTCAAGTTTTCATAATGTGAATATGGATATTAAATTATTCTACTTTCTTTCAAGTTTCTTTAGCTACTGTACTGTAATATTCCACTCTGCGATTTTAAAACGCTTGGGGAAAAACATCGTTTAATTCTCGATAAGTAAACCACTTTTAAGGATTGGGATAAAATTACTTGTGGAGACCGTGTTCATCGAGTAGAGGATTATTTCTACTTGACGAATCATTTCTATCCTCCGATACAAAGAGGGACATAGGTTTGACGTTTGGACCTTTAATTATTACCAGTCCAATGCACTAACCACTGTGCAACTGGAAGCTGTACTTTTATTTATTGGGGTCAATTCATTTGAGGAGGACCTGAGCTCATCGTACTCAGGATTTGACTTTGAAGTTCTATTATATGTTCGCATGTTATTTCTCTATTGGACCAATATTTTGTTCAACCAGATATGACGCAACGTTTTGACGCGGTTCACCCAAAGTGGACACTTTTATTTCCTCAATATATTCAGGATTCTTAAAAAATTATTTTCGAGTGTACACTGAACCTAAGCACTTTTTTGGCTGCTCATTGGGGATATGGAATTAATCGGGAAATACGATTATCTACCGCAGGTTTGTACAGATCTGATTTGTTCATTCGTTTTTGATAGTAAAAATTTTTCTTGGACTTTTCCACAAATTGTCTCCATAAAATCGATTAATATTTGAAACCATCATTCACTTATCTTTGATAAAAATGTGAGAAAAAATTACTACTCTTCAACAGCCGACCACTTATATCATTAGCGTCTTCTGTTGCCAAAAACAGAGACGGTGTTACATTTAACGTGGTCATTCTTGTGGACTGGTTTACTATAACCATGCTATTTTGCTCACTTGCCTGGTTAATGTCGGTTGAGTCTAAGTTCTTTTCACTATTTTGACTTGTTTATCTGTTATTTTGATCACGAAACAGTTCGAGAAACTGTAAGCTTGAAAAGTTTATTAGAAGACTTCGATTTTATTTTCCTGTTGTTCATGTTTTCTTTGGTGTTTAATTTGACAGATGTTTTGTATGACATATTTCAGTCAAAATTGTCTGATGTGTCATTTTGCATCAATCATATATAAAACCTGATGGGAAATCTTCGTGAACTTCGCGACGACATAGAATTTAATGAAGTCTACTCTAACATCAGTGACCTAGTTGTACCGCCACATAAAACATGAAAAATGCAAGGATAACCTGATCATGGAGTTAGAGTGTAGGTTTGCTGATATAGAAAAACTACATTTTGTTAAACTTGTCAACACTGCAAAATTATCTTTGTATAAATGCACTTTTCTTGAAAATGCTTTTAAATCACTATTGGCACATTACGGACAATTTTTCGACGAAACAAAACTTCCAAATGGGCTTCAAGTTTTGTATTCAGATGCTGAACTTCAATCGAGTGCCAAATCAACAACCTCTCTAATGATATTTTTACATGCATCGNGGCTACAGGATGCCCTCTGTGAAGTATACCTCCTGCTTTGCCTTGAAGTGACAATCCCAGTAAGTTCAGCTTCAGTCAAGAGGAGCTTTTCTTGTCTGAAAACAATTAAGTCGTACAGTCGAAAGACCAAGGACCAACTAGACCGTCTCCATTACCTCTGATATCCATTGAGAAAGATTTCGTAAAAATGCTGGAACATTCTTCAAATTGGTAAGACCATATCGTCAACCACTTTGCAACTACAAACAACAAAAGAATTCAGCTCATATACAAGGCAGCATAACAAGTAAGTTAANTGTTTTACAGTACCTTGCTTTTCCTATTTTCTGGTGTTCTTAATGTTACTTATTTCAAAGTTATTAATTTCCTTGATCGCACGATATTTGACGTTATGTGGGCAACACACATGTCGTTTACAGTTAACTTTTACTCCTCTTGCTTTTTTTCTAAAAAATATTTAATAAAATGTGGCCTCCCCAGTTTTCCAGTTCACGAGCCACCACTCACTTGATCTCTTTCTGATCCATTCAATGTATTCATCAATGAATTCAAGTATTAGATTAGTTCTCTAATTCTTAAACATAACATGCATACTGCATTTGTTGTGGTTGTTTCCTTACAATGGTAACTGTACACTATTACTCTCTGAGCAAATCTGCTGTTGTATCCCGAACAACAGTTACAGGGTGTTCAATGGGATCACATGAAAGTTGTTAAAACACATTACTTTTTTAAAGCTCGTTTCATGTGAAAGCTTAATTAGAAGTATCGATTCCACCTCGGACGATTTAATTTGGATAATTTATCCGTAAAGTAAACACTTCAAGATTCAGTTGTTAGTTTCATATCATGAACAAAAGAAGACGCTTTTGAATTTTCTGTACTTTGTAATTTTTAACTATCCTGACTACCATCATTGTTGCAATCTCTTCAGTTACTTGTTCAATCAATTAACTGTTTTTCCGGTACCTCTCACCAATTGTCGCGGTGCACTTGGGTGCTTTTTTTCTCTGATTAATTTAATGAATTAATCATTAAAATTAATTGAGTCCACAATTAATACTTAAACACACCACGACTAGGGAGGCATAGGGAAATTTCAATCAAACATTCATTGATCAAAGGTAAAACATGTACTTGGCTTAGCTTGATAGATTAAATGGGGTCTAATGAAAATAGGACTATTGAACACATATATACCACAAGAAACTTTAGAGGCAACATGTAATAATACCCAACGAAGTATAGTTGAATATATGAAGATATTCAACTTAAATTAATGCAACAGTGAAGGTATTTAGTTCTATAAAGAGATTGTAGATTTCATTTAAACAATAAAAAAAAAACATTTTTTTAAATCAGAAAATCCAACAAAAGATACAATAAAACATACTTACAGTAACGATGAGTCAATTACAAATTATATTAGACCCATCAGACACCAGTCCTCGTCTATAAACGAATAATTAAATATATACTCGATTGACGCACAGGAGTGCGCCGCAAAGTAGCTGACCCAGAGTCAGACAGTCGGCAGCAACCTGTTACTGTCATCCTCCAGTTAAAAGACAGGCCCAGTCTTCTGGATGGATGCAGCGTGTGCAGTGGCACCGGGCCCCCAGATTTGAGGGGGCACCCAAAAGCCTTCAGATCTCACAAAATTAATATAATGAATACATGTTTTTAGCTGCTAAAACCACACGTCTGATTTCGTATTTCAAAAATTTGGCAATATAATAATACATATTAATGCTTACTTTTTTAATAAATATTATACATCAATTTATTTTTCCAATTTTTAATTACAAAAGCACATATTACAAATGAAATTTTCTAACCTCCTTGCATGTGAGTTGCTCAGAACTATTTATTCAAAATGTATGAAATATATTCACAATATAAATGAAAGTTTCTTTTATACATACTATTTTTCCACATAATACCCATTAATTTTTACAGCCTTACGCCCGTGTGAAACAAGTGCATGCATGCCTTGCCTGTACCAACAATTGTCCCATTCACGTAGCTGTGTCTGCACGGCATGAATCACGCCCTCGACATCTTCAATCCTTATCCCACGTAGTGCATCTTTAAGTAGCCCTAAAAGATTAAAATCATAAGTAACCTGTTGTGTTAAATTAAACATAAGGCTTGTTTATGCATAGAATTGATAAGTTTTGTTTATATACTTGTTTAGCAGATTTTTATAAGTTAATTATTTTGAAAAAAGAAAGCTGTGTAGTATTTTCTTTTGTTATTGTTTACAATTAATGAGAGTTGCACTCCTTCAGTAAGTGAAGCAAAAAGTTTGTGAGCTCAACTGTACTTCTGTACAGATTTGTTGTTTACTGATAAGATTAACATATTGAACTGAGCAGTTGAGTAACTGTTGTGTGGCAAGTCAGTTCTTCAGAAGCTCTTGAAGAGGGAACATCAAGATTGAAGGAAGTCTACAATCATCGTTAAAGTCTACTTGAAGTTAAGTTATTAAATGCTGTTACAGGTATCAAATAGCAGCATATGTAGGCCTAGAGCTAGCTAGATACAAAGAAGTGCTTCACCAAATGAATATTTGGACATTGACAAAGTAAGTTACTATACTAACATTAACTCTTGTGCTTAAGTTTTTTTATTTTACTGTATATTTATACCTTGGCTAATTACTATAAATTATATTTACTTTTTCACTGAATGCTCCAACATAACCAGATCGGGACTATGGGGGAGCACAGTCCAACCCAATCTGGCAATTTCTTCCCGGGTTTCCAGACTTGTGCGAGGGTGTGCATTGTCATGCTGGAGCAACATTTCTGCTGAATTCTTGTGAGGCTCAACTTGTCGGAACCACTGGTTGAGTTTTGTCAGGGTTTTGAATCTTGATGTACGTGTCTGAATTGATTGTCTCGTATCTTGGCATCACATCCACAAGAATCATGTCTGGGCTGTTAGCTGTTGCAGGAAGCCCTGGGCGTGGCTGATCATGCAGCTCCGTCTCTTCACTTCCTGAAGCTTTAACTCTCTGAGCCCAGCGACCAATGGTGCTCCTATCGACTGCACAACTTCCATACACAGCACGCAGACATTTGTAAATATTCACAACAGTTTCTTTCTCCGCAACCAAGAATTCAGTTAAGGCTCGTTCTTTTTAACACGAGTAGTTCACAGACGCTATTTTAACAGACTACTACAGTTGCTCTATCTGTCGAAATGCCGGGCAATTTCGCACACAAACGCAGGAAACTTCAAATTTGCAACACGTAAAATCTCACTTTTCTATATTTATTATTGGCCGAGAACAAAAACATGGGGCATTATTTTCTGAGCAACGTAATACATCACCCGTGAGCTGTTGTTGTCATAGTGGCAGTTGTTTAAATGGAACGGGAGGCAGTTGGCTTTCTCTTTGTGTTGTGAGTAACGTATATACACTCATTAAAAAAAAAATAGTGCATCCAGAAGCAGCCATCGCAATGGAATGTAACTTAGCACAGACAATAGAAATGATGATTCAAATAAATTATTATAATATCAGATCAAATAGTGCATTTATTCAGGAAAAAACTACAGATTTGCAATCAGTTTATTAAGATGTCATACCACCCCTAACATTTTTTTATATCCGGTGATACAATCGGATATGGAGTCATAGAGATGTCTTATACGCTCCTGCGGAAGATCCTGCAATAACTGTTGCAATTGCTGCTCAAGATTCCTCAGATTTGATGACAGCCGAAGTTGCCATCCCATCTGATCCCACACATGCTCAATGATCGACAAGTATGGAGACCGAGCCGGCCAAGGAAGCGAGTCCACACCATGGAGGAAGTCCAGGGAAAGCCGTGCTGTATGTGGCTGGGCATTATCTTGTTGGAAAATGGGCCGCTCCATAAAGGGAAGCACATGAGGCCGCAGAATGTCCGGAATGTATCGCTGCAATGTCAATATCCCCCGGATCACTACCAGCGGATACCAGGAATCATAAGCGATGGCTCCCCACACCATGATACCACCAGTCCTGGAGGTTTGTCATTCAACAATGAAGTTTGGATTTGTTAACGGCCCAGGGCCTCTCCATACTCGGATACAGCGATCATCTGTGTCCAGACAAAACCTGGATTTGTCGCTAAACAGTAAGCATCGCCAGTCCACAGCCATTCATGCCACCCACTCACGACACCACTACAAACAAAGCCGTTGATGGCGGGGTGCCAATGGTAGACAGCGTAAGGGGTGGCAAGAATGCAGATCTCATTGTGCAAAACGCCTTGCAACCGTGCGGGTAGACACGGGTATCTATTGATGTCGTAACATGTCTGTGGATGGTGGATAGAGATGCCCTTGCGAACGATGACACGGTCCTCTCGTCTGGTAGTGAGGCTGGATCTCCCAGAGCCTTCCTGGCGTATATGAGTTCTCTCACATTCCCACTGCTCCCAACACCGTCGCACATTAGAGTCTGAAAAGTCCAAGTGGCGTGCAATTCGCCGAAACAACCACCCTCCCTTACGCATTCCAACGATGTGGCTTCTCTCGAACTCTCCCAGTTGTTCAAAACTGCCTCGAATGCGTCGTCGCGCCATGCTCAGTGCATACTGACCTACACTCCACAGCCACGGCTGTTGTAATGATAAAAATACACAAATCTGTCAGCCGTTCACATGACCACTGCTGCAGCAATACCAATGCTCCTGGCGGCACTTCTCAGCAACAATCGCAGCCCAATTTCAACCAGTGACACGACTACCCATGACAGTGTTGTACGCCGACTTTCACAGTTCCCGGATCATTAGTTCTGGGTGAGCAATTTTTTTTTGGGGGGTGCAATGAGTGTATACAGGGTGTTTACGAAATGATGTTACACAGCTCGAGGGTGAGATCCACACGTGA
>KZ878781.1:2761-16067 GCA_003456935.1 Machilis hrabei
CAAAATATTTTTTTCTAGTGTCCCTTCCTGAGGAGATATTTCAATGTAAAGATTAAAATGGGACATCCTGTATATTTTTGGAGGTACACGATATCAGTACCCTGTGGCCAGAACTAACTTGTTGAATTTCATGTGTACAGTGGAGGTGGGAATGCTTAAAGGTATAGCAGACAATAAAGCAACACATGAATGTGCAACTGCCTTCCCCATTACTCCTAGTATCAGAGATACACCTGGAGAATGGTTTGGTTATATGCATACAGCACTTTATAACATTCACCAAAAACAAACTGTGGTACAGTGCATTATTTAAAAGACAATCCCAAAAGAACAAAAAAAAAAGGTTTTAAAATAGCATACCTGCCAGTTCATAGCTCTTTCTGTCAAGCACTGAAGGGCTTCTCCTTCAGCCAATCGAACAGGTAGTTTTTGAAGAGAGACCAAGAGGGATAAAATAGTTTCTAAACGAGGCCTCCTTGACCTTTGACAGCATGGGCAAAGGAACTTGAGATCACGGGCTGCCACTACCACTGCAGCAGCCATTTGCTGAGATGAACTACTTGCCCCCGCCGCTTTTGACTTGGCTAATGCAGACTTTGGCAAAGGAACACAGGAAGCTGAAATAAGAAATGATAAAATTATATTCAGAAGTAGGTGGTAGAAAATTAAATTATAAACTATGTAATAAAAATTCCAACCATGAAACCAGTCCTTGCAGAGTTCACACTGAAGCATGTAACCATACAGTCCTTTGTTACACAAACAGTACTTTGCATCTCCTTTGTCTCCTGCTCGCTTTTCTAAATTCTTGAGTCGGAGTGCACGCATGGCATCCATCTCTTCTTGTTCAGCAGCCTAAAAACAAAATATTTTAAATTGAAAATTATGTACCCATATTATTTTCATGGTATCATTGCCAAATCAATTAATATGTAAAATATACAGTAAACCTTGAAAGCAGCAACTATAATTGCAGGCTCGGCATCAGTTTTATCAACGGGAAATAAATTAGTTCCTTGTGGAGAAGACGGGTCTTCACATTTTCTGCGTTTCTTAGATCGGGTCGGATGCACTCCTACATCAGTGCGAGGTGACAACACCTGAATAATAATAAACAAATATATAGTCTTTAAACCTGTGATAAACATATTAGTTCAAGGTATTCCCGTTTTAACTTGGTATATTCGTACTGTTGTTCAGGACTGGAACTAAGATTATCAGTCTATACAAGGGTTCACATGCTAAACCATCTACAATTTGTGGGATTTTTTTTTTTTCATTCTATGAAGTTTCCTGGCTTCTCTTGCATTACACCATAGCTCCCTCAAATTCCCTTTCTTTATCAATTTTTTTCATAACCATGTGCATTCATTTCTTGCCGTAAGCCAAAACATTGCAAATTCAAGGCTTCCCCGTACAGAGATTCATTCTTTTCCCAGGTTAGGTTAAATATGGTCCAAGTTACTAAATTTGTGTGGGAATCCTCCTTTACAGAAATTTTTGGTTGAAGATTTACCAATGGCTTAACAAACAATTATGGACTGTTCTAGTTTTTGTCGTGAGGTGTGTAAGGTATGGGTTCTTAAGAATTCTAAACCACCTGGAGGTGACAGGCTGACGATCAAGATTGAGGAGGCCAAATCGTGGTCGGAAGATTGAGGGCAGTGGGTGTTTGGTGGGGTTTAGAGGAACAGTGGTAAAATATTCTTGGTGCCAATTGACACTCATGATGTCAAAATGCTTATTAGCCTCATCAAGCTATTCATTCGCACAGTATGACAATCATCAGCGACCAATGGAGAGCATATAGACCTCTTTGCAAAGATGTTTCATCACAACATTGGGACAACAGATGAAATGTTACAAACCCAAATCTAAGCAAGAGTCCATTGAGTACCACCACAAAGCTTCATCTTAAAAAAAATCCAAACACAGGCTTTGTGAGCAAACTTATTTGGGCACGGTTAGTCAGTGTTATAACAATCAATTCAGAGAAATATATTACAATTCTCAAAACATTTAAACAATGATTGAGAAGATTGCTATTGCTATTGCTATTGGATTATGGTCCCACTGTTATGACATCTTAGGTCTAATGGAGACCCCATCCGAATTTATAGAAAGAATGATAATACAACATAATAATGCTACTCCCCACACTTCATATGCCACTAACTCATCTCCATCCTCACAGCCCATGGCATTCCTGGGCCTCAATATGCTTTGAATGAAGAAACGGAAAAGGCTGTCTGAAACTGGCTACAAAATCGAAGTGTGGAGCTCTTCCATTACACCTTAAAGAAACTTGTGAATCATTGGAAGAATTATATGCAACTTTTAACAATTTTGTGGAAAAATAAATACAGGAAATAAAAGTACATATTTTATTAATCATTTTGATGATTCACTGAATGAACTGAAATGGAGGCATTTCTTTCCATTCAACCTGCATACAATATGGCTGATATTTTCTTATTCAATGCTTGAAAAATTAAGTCCTATTCATAGAGGTTTTAAAAAATGTGATTCTCATTTTTAATTTTAAAAAATTATCTCTTCTTGGGTATTTCTATGAGAACTTTTAAAAAAAAAAGCTAGATGAATGTGCAGAAGATTGCTGTCAAGCTGCAAAATCTGGATTATTAGGCAAAGTTTATATCCAAACAATTTCAGCATAGTGATCAACAGTCTTAAATGCTATTTATTTTAGAACAGAATAAAATTCAATCCTTGACAACAAAAGATGCATTAATTTAACGAGTCTGGTGGTTTAGATTCTCATGAGTGGTGCAGATAACTGAAAACTAACCTCAACTAAGTTGTAGTGAGAATTCTTCTTTAGGAATGTCCGGGCTGTACGATCCTTCCAAGCTTTTGCAGCACTTAGATGAGACTCTAGCACAGTAAGTTGATCAAGACGAATAGGAATTTGTCGACCTCTATTGACCAGACTTTCTACAACTTCGGCATAAGGGTAGTGCTCTCCAGTCTACAAAAAATTGGAAAAATTAGAATAATTCCCCTTAAAAAACGATGTTATACATTATACACAGAAATTGCTTACTCTAGCTTCCTCTTGAATGCTAACCACTTTTGCTATCCAGTCTTTGGCTTTTTTAAGAGATTCGCGTAGTAAATCGACATTTGGCAAAAAAGCAGGATGGTTTTCAGCTTCTTCAGACAAATTTTCCACTGTGCCTAGAGTCTGACGACTTCTGGAACAAATGCATGGGTGATGGGTTTGCAGTACAAAATGTACAACACACACAAAAAGGAACTGAAATTGTCATTATCAATGGATTCAGGCAAACAGCACAGTTGAAACAAAGGCAACAAGTGCAGCATGCAAATATTTTGGGTGGGATGTTTGAAGTGGTGAAATTACAGTATGTTGCTTATATGTATAATTTATTTGATATGAGACTAGTGTGCAGTTCAAAATGTATACGTACAGTGTTTACAAAGTAGCAGAAAATCAACGCTTAAGGATTCTACTTCAGGAAGAAAACGTCGTTTATAGCCCATTTTTTGTGATCTCTTCGCCAGTGAAAACTGAACAGTAATGTAACTCATGTTTTACAAAAAGTATAATAATATACAATGTCCCAAGTTTAGTTAGCGTTTAAGTGCTACTATTTTGTATTTTTTTAAAGGGATGTAAGTAAGCCTTCTGATATTTCTGTTGCCTGATGAAATCTGTTTACTAGACAAAGGTCATAACATAGAATTGAACACTTGAAAAATGTAACTATTTTCAAAACATTCTTTACATGCTTGCCATTTCTTTCCAAACATATATAGATACCCTGTGAATCATTTCTATATGGTCTTTTGTCTAAGTCATTCTTAAAAGGTACCTGAAAAAAAATGTCCTATGTATCAAGACTTTTGGGACACTATATTGTGTGCATACACCAGGAAGGGAAGATGCAATTTTTAGTATCCACTACTTTATTTATAAAACCAGTCAAAAGCATTCAAGGTTTAAGAAGGGAGGTTTGTTAGTCCTACCACTTCATTACAAAATATTCATACAACGTAATGATTATAGTAACACAAGTTATTTTAGAAAATGTTGTACAAATGTTTATATTAGTACGTGTGAAAATATAATTTTGGATATTTAGAGTTTAGCACATTATGCTTGAAAAGACATACACAGTAAACCGTTTTTGAAAGTATTGACAGTTTTTTGCTGAAAACTAATAAAACTTAAATCAAAAACAATTTTCAATTTAACTGAAATCAGTGATCATGCAATACTACATTTTATTTATTTTGATATCCGTATTCTGAAATACATCTCCCATAAGTTAGTTCCAATCACCAGTGTTCATGTAGGTACTGGCAAATCAAAATGCACCTGCTATACACTTTTTCATAAATTATTTAATATATTAATGTATAAAAAGTAAATTTAGATTAGTTTACAGACTCCGAAGGTGCTACAGCAAAACCTCTTAATGAACTTACTGAATCAGGACTTCTGTACTCTATACAAACAATTTGTTATATCCACATCTTATTTTGAATACCATTCCCTACCTTTTTTTTAAGTCTATATACACCTTGTATCCACACTAAGTAAAAGAAACCAAGTTACTCAATATTTTTACATTTTTGAAAGAAGTACTCACTTTCCTTGTAAACACATTTTAGCTTTTTCTTCTAATTTCTCAGCTGTTGTGAGATGATCTTGTAGCTCAGCCAGGTTTTTTTCAATAACAGAATGTGGTGGCAACAAAATTCCCGAATCCAACAGTTTTTTAATAGTCTCCAAGGTCACATGCTTTGATTCTTCCATCACCTGTCGCACTTCTTCCAACCATTTTACATGTTGCAATTTCTGAAAATCAAAATGACTTCAGTAGATCTGAAAAAAGATCAACTAAATCTACATAAAAACATGCTTGAAAACAAATTACCTGCTTAAGCTGAACAATTTGTGGTATATCAATATCTAACGATAGTCCTTCCTCCAGACATTTGTCCACTTCTTCTGCATCACAATCATCTCTATTCAAAATATCCTTTGCTTCCTTCTGAAAAGTTTGCATCTGATCGAGTAACTCCTTAACAGCTTCCCCTTCTGGCACACGGCAGTAAAGAAAATCCAACTGTTCCATAAATATCTCTAGTTCTATATCAGTTAATCGGTACTTTGGCTCCAGCTGCTGACGTGTTCTTCAAATAAAAAGAGAATGAAAATAATATTTGAAAAACACCTGCAAATGTAGTTTGAATTTTTAAATTTAACAAGAAAACAGATTTTCTACAACTACTTCAAAATTATTAAAAGAGACTGCAATTCATTTGTAGCTTTATTACGTATACTTATAACATATGATTTAAAAAGAAAAACTAATTTAGTCTTTTTGTAGAAAAAAAATGTGATTGAATTTTGTTTATCAAACTTAAGCATTTTTAAAATACTTGCCAAACAATACTTATCTTCATAAATAATTCTACGAATATCTTTACCTTTTTCCAAGCAAGGTTTTTCAAGTTAAATTATAAATATGTATGGAACATGCTGTTCCCTATAATTAATTCCATGAACACTTCATATGCTACGCACTAACACCCACTGCTGTCATGTGAACATAAGTTAGACATTGTTACTCTTCTTTACTTCGTGTTTACCGATAACCCTTCTGTGTCACCTATGTTGCTATAATTTGTATTTCCCTGATCTCAACTTGACACAGGTCTCACTCTTTTCACAATTCTAGTGTGCAATGGCTTTAGAAATTATTTTATTTACAACAATTACTGTGCACACCACAAATCCTGGGACACGGAGATCCAATATATCAAGCACCCCAAATATTCCACATACTCCACTTATTATTTGCTATGGTGTCTTGTGCCAATATCTCAACTTTTACATCTCTGGTATGAAAGCAGCATTTCCAAGGGAAGACTCAAGACGATGCCACTATCACCCATGGCATGCATGGTGTGCAGGTACTTCTCTACTAACTGGGGAATTCCTGTTAATATGGAGAACAGAGATGTTGGAGGATATAATTTTCCACAGCACGTGTACAATGGAAAACTATATAGAAAGGAGTTGTAACTTGACACAGTGATAAAGTTGACATACTCATTAATCAAATCCTCAAGTGACAATTTGTATACATTAAGAGGTGCATGCATATTGCGTATCTGCATTCTCCACCCCTTCAGGTGATGAGCCTAGACAGAGGGATGAAGGAACATATACAGAATTTGGGTACCAAAGGCAAAAATTTCAAACCATTTAGATAACCTATAAATTTAAGTGTATAGTTTAATTTAAACCGGGCAAACTATAATATAAAAATATGCATGGTTAGAAATTCAGTTTCAACCATTTCAGGTTTTGAGAGCTTTTAAAAGGAACCTAGAATTAAGTTTCACATTCTAAGAAAAAGTTTCCTTCTGCAACATTAAATACTCCTCATAGTTGAAGAAAAAGTGCTATTACCGAACATTTTATCCTACACAAATATTTTTTCGAGCAAGTATAGTTTAGTGCATCATCAAGCTGTATCATTGAATTCATCACATGTACCAAATGCTTTAAATTACAATTCATCTCTTTTCTTAAATTGTCATTCCAATCTGCTATGTACCTTTATGTTAAGTGTGCTTACCACTCGAATACTCTCCCTTCCATTAAACAAACCAATGCCACAGTAAGCAGGTAGGTTCCATTTTATGTTACAATTAAACTTGTTTCCAATCTCTTTCGTTACATATAATTTAGGAATGTGTCATTTTAATATGATCTATGCTTTTTATCTAACATCAATTGCTTTTCAACTGCATTCCAATCAGTTTAATTTTTTATTGCATGGAACTAATAGTTTTCATTTAAATATTCCATTCATGAAACTATTCCATGTAATTCCACTACATTCTATTCATGCAAAACCTGCTTGTGATTCTAATCCAATCCACAAAATTCATCCGACTGCTTGCCAACCCAATAAATTCCACTCGTGTAGTAAATGCTTGCATTTCCAGTGCTTTCTGATCCACTTAATGCATACCAATCTCAACTACTTTATTCATTACAGCTGCAGAAAGTTCTTAGTTCCCTTCATTCCTACAATTCGTCGAATGCATACTAATGCAATCTGATTCTTCTATTTGATGATATTATACAATACAATACAAAACATAAAAATAAAATTTATAGAATTTGTGAATGGAAGAGGTCATTTTCAGTAACTAATTTTGTTCAAATATGAGAAAACTGGTTTAAATAATTAAAACCCCAATTAACATAAAAACTATAAAATATAGAGATATGAACCTGATAAAAGTTTTACCTACTGCATATCTGGGACAAGGAAAGGGATTTAATTTTGTTTCCACAATTTACTACCTTCAGTTGCTTCAGAGAATATAACTTGAAAAAAAAATTGTACATACCTTGTGCGGACTTTCTTAATTGATAATTGTTGCGCTACTGCACGACATTTGTCTGCTTCCTGTATAGCGGTGTCTAGACTGATCAGTAATTCAGTATTAGGGAACTTGTGGCCTTTAGCTTCTTCCATAAATGTCTGGAGTTCAGTCAATTCTGAAATAAATCAAAGAAACCAACACTTAAAGAGTTTTATTTTTTTGCAACCTTATTGTGAATAGCTTATATTAAATACTAGCAGCAGAATTATTTAGAAATATTAAAACTCAGTAAAAGAAGTAAAGGATTCAGAATTAAGGCTTACCATACCGATCAACACCTGACCGTTGAAAAACATCTTTTACTTTCTTAATCCACTCATCCAGAACTTCTGCACGTGCTTTCACCTCTTGTAGCATAACTGGAAGTTCATCCAGCGTATATCGATACCTGAATGAATAAAAAAAAAAGGGGGCGTATATAACTATACACTTGCAAAGATTAGTCCCACACCTACTGAGCAAAGAACATTTCCAAAAATACAGATCTCTTTAGAGCTGGTAAAATAGAGTTTGTTTCTACAATTTAATAGATCAGCTTCAACTCAATCATTTTTAATATACGAAGTAGCTTCAAAACGTTCCGGGATTAATTTTTTTACAAGCCAAAATATGAGACCAAAGCGTTATACACCCATTCCGACATGTATGATGGCATCTTCCCTGTATGTACTACACAAATCGTATCGTCCATCACGTGTGCTTCCAACACCCGCCAGCGCAATGTCACATTGCAGTGAGTTTTCTAAGTGTAAAGAGCAACAATTTGACCAAAATTGAATTAAATTCTCATAAAATTGTTACGGGAGATGAAACTTGGTGTTTTCTCTATGACCCTCAACCAAACATCAATTGTGCATGTGAAAGTCTCCTTCATCACGGAGATGGAAACAAATCCGATTGGACCGCTCAAAGGAAAAGGTAATGTTGGAGGTGTTTTTCCAACTGGCAAGGCATCATTCCAGAGGAGCCAACCATAGCAAGTACATTTCAGTAATCACATTTGAAATTTATGAAAGTCCTTTAGCTTCACTCATGATAGGTGATTTGGGGTTAGATCTCAAAGCCAATCATCAGTTGCCACAACTATCTACTGATGTTGGTTGGAATCAACTTGGCCTAGATTATGGTACCCTAGGTAAAGGGAACTGGTGGCAAGACAACTAGTACACCTATCAGCCACGACTAACTTGAACAGTCTGCTTGGAAGGTGGGTCCTCAAACAGTGTTAGGTCAACAAGTTGCCAACAAAAGAAAAAAATAAATGCCAGGATATTTTTGTTTTGCTACGGATGGCAAAATATCCAAAAACACCACCCCCAACAAGACCACAAGAAAATGTAGACATCACGGAAGTTACTAGTACATTCCAAAACAGAAGTGTTCTGCTGCAAAAGCAAGTGTCAATTCTTGGGTAACTAAAAAGGATTAGGAAGCCAGGAATGGAAGAAAAAAAAAACTCCGTAACCAGGAACAAGTTCACATCAGTTCCCCTGGCTCCTACAAGTACAGTAAAAATACCAAGATCAGTAATGCAAGACTTTTAATGCTCTTCCTTGATGTTCACAATTAACACTAACAAGAGTTACACAGAAAACAATTCTATTGCTATATGTTGTAATACTAAGTTAAACATGCAGAATTATTTTGTCATTAATTCAAATGGTAAATAATGCCCTAAATAACCAAGCAGTCATAATTGTAGGCCTTAATTTTTGTGTCGCAATGAACTTTGTCCTGAGTAAAATAATTATCAGATTGAATATGGGGAATGTCACCAGAAATATGCAGGACAGACATCACAAACATCAAAGAAAAGAATTTATCAAAACTTCAAAAATCTCACCTTTCAGTAAGTTTACAAAACAATCATCACTACCTAAGATTTCATGTACCATTTCTTAAGGAATTATATTTTTTTTCTGCCCAATTCTGTGTACTTTATTATGGAGGGCTTATATAAAAGTGAAAGGCTTTTGAGAAGAACACTAACTAGCCCTTTTGATTTTAATTTTTAACAGACTATGTTAGACTAACCTCAGAACATGCTTTTCAGGAGAGCATTCACACAGCTGAGAATAATGGCGAAGGCAAACCAATCGATCTGTTGTACAGCCACACGTAATAGCAGATAAGAAGCACGTAGTTTTACAGTAGTCACACTGACGTTCGTCATCAGGCAGCAATTCAAAAGCTTCTCTTTCTGCATCAGTTACACCCTGAAGTTAAAAATACTGAATAAATAAGTACTCTTCACAAAACATAAATGACATTCCACATATCTAGAAATGAATGCAAGCATGAAAATTCTACGCTACAAACATGACACCTGAAACATTTCCAGTATTAAGTTCACATTCATAACAGTATTCAGCTGTACCCTCAGTTTAGCAATTGTATTCCCATTCTTTGCTACCTAGGACATATGAACACTTAGTGGACCTAAAGTCATAGAAATTTGGATACTCATTAGTAATAAAAGTGGCAATTATTGTACAATGTAATCACAAAAACAAAACAAAAAATGCATGTTCCCTTCTGTCATACAAAATACTCATAATTGTTATCATCCTCAACTAATTTATATTTAATAAACTAAACTTAGACCACACAGAAAGAAGCATTTTAAGTACTGCATACCCAGTCGTGTACATTCCTACGCAGAATCTTCTCAGCATCCATCATCTTCATCATGTCAATGTAGGTTGCTCCAGCTACAATCATATCCAGTTTGTCTGGTTCACAAGCCATTTTGCACACAAGCTCATCATGAGAAAAAACACAAAACCTTCTCAGATTGGAATAATGTGATATGCATTCACGTCCCATTGCCAACTAGAAAAGAGAAAGTTATGTATCACAACACTTAAAAGGGTATCTATCTTTGTTGAAACAGAAGCAAGTCTCTTACCCAGTCTGCTGGAGCAAAATTGACTGCTTCAGCAAAGTTATAGCCCTGATTGAAACCTGCATGATAGGCTCGTGGAAATGTTATCACAAATTCTCCTGCATGCTGGTCAATGCGATACACTGGAACTCCTAAGAAAAATATAAATCAGCCTTCAAGATGAAATTGAAATCTAAATCCTACCAAAAAAAAAAGCATACCAAAACAATGCACAGGGCACTTTTGTACATTTGAAATACTGAATTTTTTGTGTAATCCTAAATAAAAAAAAATTAGGTACTATTGTTTTTCAAAGCAGAAGACAGATGCATGTTCTGTAAAATTTTAAGTTTGTCAAAATAACAACAAACCTGAACACTAACACAATTCCAATCTATTTCAGCATAAGAAAAATGTTATGCAGTGTGAATGTCAACTTTAGTCAGTTTCATCTTACAAAGTATTTTAGTAATGCTATACATCTATTCCGGTTCTTTATCGCTGGTACCAGGTATGGTTGGGTACCCAATTCTAACGCGCTAGTTGTGGCTAATGGCCAGGTTCCCAGGTATCTAATTACCTGGTTATTAATGTACAACTTATAGGAAAAACCTATCACCACAAAAAATAACATACAAAATGTATACAATCCTTGCAAGTGGTAATCATGCATCACTATACAGCAATGTCAAGCTTAATGTTACCACTCATGTGTCACTGTTAGGACATACCCATTAACCAAAACAAACTACAAAAATGCAATTACCTAATTCCATCAGAATGTTAGGGTTCATAATTGTCACCAATTGATGTAGTAGATCAGGCTGAGACCGAAATAACTCTGGTGCAGCAGATTTCATTGCAGTCTCAAAATCCTCTGCCATACGTCCAGGCACTCCATACCATGTTTTTGGCTCTCCCCTAATAAATATATTATAGTTACACAGAGATAGTACCACAAAGTTAAATATAATTGGTGGATAAAGTGGAAAAGAACAATGCTTAGCATCTGAATTTCCAACAGCTAAGATTAAGATGCTGAAAATGTACTTTTATATACAATACTAAAATCTTTAAACTATAAACATTTGTAGAAAAAAAACTTTTTTCCTGGTTAACACTTCAAAACAAATTATGCATTTTTATTATTTATAAAAAGTTGAAAAACACATTGTCATTTGAAAGTAACACCAAATAAAATTTGTAACACTAGTAGCACAAAAACTATTATATGGTTCAGGAGAACTAAAAAACCTAAAAGTCATTCACTTTTTTTGCTCAAAATGATTTTTATTTTGGTAAAGTGAAAAACCTGGGGCAGCACATAACCCCACATTGCAATCTGTACACTGACATGAAGGGTCATTTCTATTTATTTCCGATTCACTGTCACTTGAAATAATTGTAATTTCCAAACATTCAACAATTTCTTCTGGTGTATGCAAAAACTTCATGTTAGTGGAAGCCACCCTTCCGTATTTGTAAACAAACTAATCTGAGTGCCTTTTACTGAAACGTTGAAAGCAGGGGCGATCCGAGGGGAGGGTATGGGGGGTTGGGATATCCCCCAGCCTTTTCCCCTAGTCAGCATTTTGGGTGATTGGCTTTAAAAATCGGCAAGTCGGCAAATTTAAAAAAAAAAAAAAGAAAGAAAAAATAAAAGAAAAGGGATAAGAAATGCCGACTTAGAAGGAAATCGTCGACCTCTTTGAATTGCAACTCAAGAGGAAAATACATCTGAATATGTCACGAAAAGTCATACAAGACTAAGTCCTTTCAATTAAATGCCGGTTTTATTTACTCATTCATTGCCGACTGTAACTAGTTAAAAGTACATGAAACGCCTATGAATAAATACGACGATGCACAAATCTTTATGAAAAAAAAACGTCGATTCTCTTAACCAATTGCTTACTGAAGTTAAAAAAATGTAAAACGTAGGCTATAGAATAGACCTATGGATAAATACGACGATGCATATGTAAGCTATCTTTGTAAAATGACAAAATTCCGTACATACCTTGCCAAGCTCATCCCCTGAATATATTTGTAGATACAGCCTGTAATGCAAGTTCACTTATCCGCGAATTTTTTAATGTTTTAGAAGCCTTGTAAGTTTATTTCTATGGCAGCACTAACCGATGCAAGGCTTTGCAAGAAGAGTTGTTGAAAATTGAAAATGCACTCCAACTTAAAAATTTGTCCCAGACTCGATGGACAGCGAGAGCTGAAAGTGTGAAAGCAGTATTCATTTCCTTCGAGAGTATTGTTCATGTTTTGGAACAATTGAAAGTTTCAAAGACAGCAGACAGCCACTCTTGCAGCTCCACAAGTGGTCTACACAAAGATTTTGGACTTTGACTTCATTTGCTCACTATTCTTCTGCAAGAACGTTATGTTCAAAGTTAAAAACTTGACCGAGCTTCTCGAATCTGAGAAGTTAAATGTTATTGACTGCGTACAGTTAATTCGGAGCACAGTGAAATCATTGGAGCTAATGAATAGAGAGGACGAAATTGACGCACTGGTGAAAAGTGCTNTATTGTTTGCAGAAAAACTTGACATGAGTCCAAAAGAAGACTTCAAGAAACACCACAGAACTCGCCGCCCTCCAAAGAAATACAAAGAGNATCCTGAGACGACGGCTCGGATAGATTTTTCGACGTTTTACAGAAGAGATCAAAATAGTGCTAGAGACGTTTACTACATCCATCGACGACAATCTACAGAAGATCATTTTGTTGTTGAAACCATTCCACGAAGTTTTTCAGGTCCCTTTCAACAAACAAAATTGCACTTTGGAAGAGGTCCAGTCAATGATGCAGATCTACCCAGACATACTGAAAGGAGATCCAGTGTTTCCAAGTGGAGCTCCAAATCCTCCTTGACGTCGGCGAGAAGTCAACTGATTTTTCCGAACTAGCTAAGGTGGCATTTAGGCTGCGTAATGTTATTCCTTTAGCT
>KZ878809.1:19886-30113 GCA_003456935.1 Machilis hrabei
GACAAACCTATAAATATTACAGATAATATTTATAGATTTTCTATAAATATGCATCATGAAACTATAAATATTCATCAAAAACAGGCTAAAAACACCACATCTGAGATGTTTTGCCCTATTTTGAATTGTTTGACCTTAAATCCAAGTAGCAACCAAAATATTGGTTTTCGCAATACTTGCTGAGGACGTTTTTTTTAGCTCTTAACAGTACCTTTCCAACAATTAAAATCGGTTAGATAGCGACCGAGATAAGGCAGTTTGTTTATATTGTAATGGCGGCCATCTTGGATGACGTCACCACAGCCATACGCAACATCTGTGAGAGTGTCACCATGGAAATTATCAAACTACATGTTTTTACCGATTAAATGGCGCCACTGGTACGTTCCCTTCATTAACTTTGCCACGGGGAGCCGTTTTTGTACATTGTGCTCCTGGACTATTTAGGTTGATGATATTTTAACAATTTTGTATATGATAAATGCAATCCTTGAGTTTCAAAAGCGAAACATACGTTTACTATCTTACATGCTTATGTTCTAAAAGGTTCATGCATTCTAAAGTTATATTAATATACACGTACATTTACAAAATAATATCCAAGATCGATATTTGATACACAGTCAAAGGGCTGTATGGGGTTTAAGTGGTTCAACTCAAAACTTTCTTGAATTTCTGCCATCCAATCAAAAAGGACAGCTCTTAATAACCGTTTTTGCCCGATACGGGGGCAATGATAACATGACAATTTACGGTTATAAGTTGATAAATAATTCCGAAGGGAATATCACTGGAAGAAAAGTGGTGTATAGAATATGAGAAGAGGCGAGAATACGAGGAAAAGGTGCGAGGTATTACAGACAAAAATATCCTATTGTGATCCGCCATGGCTCCAAAACCAAAGCTGAAAGTGTTGAAGGGGTTCATATATTTTGTATATGTTACTCAACATAAAAAGTAGTTTAAGGACTTGATATCAATAGTATAGCATCACCATGAAGTGTTATGTAAATATACATCAACGTATACATATATGTAAATAGTTAAAAATTGCATTTAATTAATCGTTATATAAAATGAACCAAGTAACTGCATTTAATTTCAGGGTAGGAGTTCGGCATGAAGCACCAACACTCCCGTGAATGAACACACTCACTAGAGTTCGTGTACGTGAAATTTCTAGGCAAACTCAATGCCTTGTTAACTTTTTAATGCATGCATCCTTAATGACCTTGTCATGTAGGAACTAACTATATTCACATCTGTTGCTCGAGATAAAAAGACCTTAAGGGCACGAAACATAGCATATCGAGCGCCCTGTTCTTGACGAAATAACGTATGACGATATCCACAGGTGAGAAATTTTGCTCACACTGTTGCCAAATGTCAGTACCGTACATTCTCTCGCATGAAGACATTGTGTATGGAATTTACAAAATTTAAGGTCTTGTTATTAGTATTATAGTAGTATCGTGAAGTATTACTTAAATGTAAATAAATGAACANTTTGATTATTTACAACTTATTTAAGTCACCATTATAGTGGTGTAAAATAATGAAACATATATGACATTAAATTTGGATTATTTACTTTTAAATTTAACTTAAGATATTACACCTGGAAAACTCATGATCCAGTTATAATATTTGGAAAGAAAAGAGGAAGGTCAGGGTCACCAAAAGGGGTTCATTAACTGCAATATTGCTTAACTGTACTTAAAATGGCTACCTTAAAATGGGTCATTGACGAGACTAAATGGGGATAAATTACAAAGGAGTTTACTCTTCATGAAAGTATGTCGGTGGTACATCAGTATTATTACCACAAAGCAGGGTGTATTGGCGCGAGGTAGGACGTGGTGGAAAAGAATGCGTTAGTGGCTTTTATTCCATCCTGTTGCATAGGATAATAGATTAATTAACGAATTATATTTTTTCCATTGAGTTTAAAACCATTTGTATTTACAGATCCGTTTCATTTCAGATGAATTGGCACAGAAATATCGGAATAAAGCAAAAGATTTTAAAGGAAAGAAATTTGGGCTCATTTCTTCTTTTACATGTCATTATATAAACTGTGAAACTGCCAAATGATTCTTTTTACAGATTTAGTCCATTGGACGTGAAACAGGCCTACAAGGTAGTACTGTAATTTAAATTTGTGCCTTAAATGTGTCAGTCGATGAAGGAATATCAGGCTTTAAACCTGATCTGTGTACTTATAAAAATCAGACTATGCTCTTTAACTCTTTGTTAGAAAGGGGGACAGATTAAAGACTTCACAAATGACGTGCGGTATCAACATTGCACCGACACCGAAGGGGTCTAAGTAACGGGATATGTCTCAATACCCGACCAAAAGAATTACTCTGGTACTGGATTGTAATTGAATGTCTTTGTAAACATACAATTACTAGAGGTGGAATAGAAAAGTTCTGAAACTGTATTTGGAGGGGACAAGGGTATTGAACTGTCTGAAAAGTGCGATCAAGAATGCGAAAACCCGAAATGGAGTTCCCGAAAGTCAACCATGTTCTTGGATGGCGGACTTTCCATTTTTTGGTAGATTAATTAGGAGGGCACCAAACACAAAACTAGTTTAAAACGAATTAAATTTTCTTTCCGGCTAATTACAATCTTTATCTCTCTCTACTTACATATTAACAAAACCTAAAAGTAACACATTAAACTAGAAATTAATAACATCGGTTGAATTATAATCATTTGAACAGAAAGGACATGTCCTGGTTTTTGGTATAATCCTACACAGTAATGTAGTGCAAATAGCAATTACATTAGATCTGTTCCACCCTTAGCGGTTTACAATATAACCTCATTGGATCAGTTTTCTTTATCTTTATTTAACATCAGTTCTTTTCTCACTTGTTCAAGTAATTATAATATTTTAACTGAAATTGTATATTCATATATGGTAAAGTTAAGTCATTTATATATAATTCTGCATTCAACATTAACACTATTTAAACATATACAAAATTCGAAGTTTCGATCTACGGAATGCGTGTGATGATCGAAGTTGTAAATTACAAAAGATTTTGGTAGCAAAATCGAGATAGCGTGATCAAGCAGTACAGTTTAAAAGTTGGATAACGAAGGTTCATGGCACAACGGAGTTCGCGCCGTCAAAGAAAAATCAGTCCAATCCACAAGATTTAGTAGCTTGTTACACTTAAAAGGTCAGCAATAGTTTTAAGGGAATCAGAACTTCTGGGTTCCTTAGTTAGAAGGCGTAAGAGTAGTCCTTAAGTACCAAACCACATGAGAAGGCATAAGAGTGGACCTTCATCACAATTCATACTGCCTGAATTGCCTGCAAGAGTAAACGATGATACTCTTAAGAGATAAAACCACAATTGATTGCTTCGTGATTTTTGCAGGATGATATTCTTCTTNTGCGGTGTTTAAGTTGTATATCAACTATTTAGTCCAAAGGGTATTTAAGTCTTTAAAATGGGATTCGAACGCTAAATGCGTCGACTTCTCTCCCATTTCCAGCTAAGTTACACTAGGGTTGACGTCGTAGTGGAGAAAATGAACTGTTATTTATGTACTATTTACACTAGGGAATATACATAAGACTGTTCTTAAGTATGTCTTAAAGACTTTGACATTGTTGTGATCCGGGGGTAAAAGTTTAACACTGTTCTTTATTACACTTCGTCTTTTGAAAATAGTGTGCATTTTAATGCAAGGGTATAAGTTTGTGTATATTTACATGCATTGTAATATGGAACGACTTCACCTTCGTTTGTGTCCAGAGTGGTGGTTCCATGGTGTGACTCCTAGAAGTCGGCAGCTAGTCGCCAGGAAGATCGATCCACAGCCTAGAGGGTGTGTGTTGTGTCTCGAATCCGAGGGTTGGCGTTAGCAGGTTGTGCGAGTCGGTTACAGTCGCTTTTGGCCGGTAAGAGATGACGCTAAGACCTCAATGTCCCAGCATATGATGATTCTCTTGTAGTAAACCATCATCCGCGGTTTGTCTCTCCTCGAGACCGAGAGGGACCTATAAAAGATATTTACAATTAATAAGGGTACATATAATTAAATGGTAAACACCCTAATGCGTTCGCCTATTAATAAGTTGGTAGAACCAAGTGTGTCTATTATTTTGAGAGAACAGGCTAAGTAGCCTCACTTGTATTTAAACGTTAATACAAAATAACACATGACATGGTTGAAGCTAAAAAGAATTGTACATCTTGGAAGTTATCATGTGGTTCTAAATTATAAATTTCTAGAAAAGTTTGTACAAAAATAGGATATAGATGTTTCAGAACGAATCATTTATCTTATTTACACTCAACATCTTCATTAAATTCATATAATTCCCGTTCAAAAATCTGCATCATTAAATTGAATACCCGAAAAGGGAGGTTTAAATTGCCATGGCATTTGCTAGTTTATATCAGTGCTAACTTAACTGAATGAAGATGTGTGGTGGTTAACGTCGTATAGAGATATACAGAAATATATACATCTTACTTCAGTAACTGGTTTTTCATTACAACTGTTAGACAAGCGTACAAAAAATGTAAAAATATCCATAAAAGGATGGGGGGGGGGGGTGCCACGAACACTCTTTTAGGAGACGATTAAATGGTGAAATCTGTACAATATATAATTGAAGCGTTTATTTTCTAGATAACACACATAAATACAGGGGCTTTACTGTTAGTTGGTAAAGAGTGTGTGAAAATAACTGTGATTATTGGGAACATTTAAAGATCAATTTTTAATACATCCTCTAACTAAAACTATCAACGGAAACACGTCTGTCACATATGAACTGAACGCTTGCCGTTCTGTCCAAGTCGTATTTTAGATACGAATTTAAAGTGGTGAACAATCTCTGCGACTGTGCGCTGCTTGGAAGGGTTAATGGGGTTGAAATGTTTGCACTGGTCATTGTCCAAAACATTTTGTTTTCGATTAAGGTGTGAAAATCATTAAATATATGATACAATTATATTTCATTTCTCTGTTATACTACTTCAGGGATACCAACTTACTAGTCGTTAGAGAATAGATTGAGCAAACCACTGAATTTAGTATTATCTAACTGTTTAGATTTAAGAAATGTAATCATAACTGAACGGAAAAATAATGTTAATTAGAAGCATGAGACGTTTATAAGGAGTCCTCTCATGATTGATTGGTACATCTGATCATCATGGTGGGTGAAAAGTTATGTGGTTTGAATGGTGTTACTGCAATATCAATATTTACAATTTAATACAGAGGGTTGAAGCTAGGATAACGGATATCTGCCTTAAAAATTAAAATTCCTCGGTAGACTATACGAAATAAACTTCACCATAAATCTCACAGAGAAAAAGAAAGGTTTGACAGTCTAGGCCATCACTCGGCCTCTTTTAACGGGTTGACAAATCTCGTGACAGTGAGAGTGAAGGAGTCGGACACGTTTTCTTCTTCAGAAGCTGATTAAAAGGTAAACGTGGAGCAAAGGGTGATGAACAACATCAGCAAGAGAGGTCATTAATTTTTAAGGAATTCTGCCGTATTAGGCAAAGATTTTTATATATATTTTCAGCTATCGATAAGTGTCTAGTAATAGGGAAGCCAAGAAAAAAAACATTCAGTTTGTTTCTGTGACCCCTACAATTATTGTAAAAACAAGAATGCAAGAGAAGGTGAACAACCCACAGTAGTCCAGACGAATTTAAGACCGAAATAGTCCCGCACCAGCAGTATTCCCGTCGAGGGGGCAGCCCATTTTCCTCCATCCACAGTAGCCAGACCAACGATCCTTCAAACCTACATATTTACAATACTGAACTAGCTGCTGTGGTAACTAAAGGTTAGGAAAAGAGTAGTGAGGGAAGCATCATGCTACACCTCATAAAGATACTGTCATTGCCATAAGGTCACACTCACCTTAATAGTACTGTTACCTACTCCGTTCTTTTACCGGACCTCAGTTTTTTGCTAAAGCAAGATAGGCTGCTTGACTGTGGGTCATCATGCTGTATCAGGATGGCTTCTCAACTGCTGATCGTCATTGGCCCCCAGCATCAAGGGGTGTTCATCTCTGAATTTGTTATTTACAGGGTAACTCAGAGATGGTCATTAATATAACTTAGTTGGGATAATTTCATACTTTGAAACAAGAGAGCTTAAGGAGAAACTGCTGAGTCTGCTAGAAGTATTAGTGAAGGGATTCGAACCCCACCATGTTCGAACCTCGTGGAACACATCCAAATGGTAACTATACGTCACGCAAAGAACATTTACTCATAGTAATTAGTCCATTCATCCTCTACAGAAGGTTTGTTATTCGGGCTAGGGATATCTTCTATTGGAAGAGGAGGGGTAGTAGGTTCATGCATCTCAGTAGGAATAGCCTCTACTATATTAATGGCAGCCTCGTCCCATCGTCACTGGAGGATATATTCACTACTGGTCTTAAGGACGTGCTCCACAAGATTGTATTTCTTCTTACAGCTGGCAGCTGTATAATGTCGTCGGCCTCCTTTTTAAAGCCATTCCTTTCGGCCTTATGTGCCATTTCAAACATGAAATCCCGCAATTTCCTTTCTACCAGTCTGAAAATATGCAAACTGGTTTCAAAAGAAAATTCCGGTTTCGGTTTTATACCCAGACATGCAAAGTAAATTTTGTTCATCTCTTTAGTAAAGGATCCAACGGTTTCGTTGTCTGCCGGTTTCAAAACTTCTAAATTTGCTAAAATAGTGGCTATATCTGCCTGTCGATAAGAAAGGTTATAGAGAAGTTATACCTTCTAACACAAGCGTTTCGTTTTTCATCCTTCTTTATTCATACTTTGTATTATTAGTACTTTAAATANTATAATAAAAATTACAATTCCATACCTATTTTTACCAACAATACCTATAGAATTTACTCCACCTACACTTCCCTCCCTAACTCTCAAGATATTCCACTTTTTACCAGTCACCCTCATAAATATCCATGACTTTAGAATGCTGGCTCAAAGCCACACACACAATTTTTACTGTTTCACCACAGGGGGTGCCAATCTCAGGTAGGCGCAGACAATTTTGTGTTACTTTAGCTCGATATTTAAAATAAATGTTACAACGTGGTTTTACCATTACTGAGAACAGTTAAGTGAACAAGACGGCAAATATAGAGGGTGTTTCAGAATAAGTGTTACAAACGTTGGGAGGACGTTGGACACATCAAAACAATGAAAAAAGTATATGTGAACATCTGTCCGGAAATGCCTCCTTTCTGAGTTGTAGGCCAATTTGTATTACCAAAATTACAATGGAAAATNGAACATCTGTCCGGAAATGCCTCCTTTCTGAGTTGTAGGCCAATTTGTATTACCAAAATTACAATGGAAAATACTGCAGGGATAGATTTGCACGTAAGCTAACGTAGGCCTACACGTTTTGATTTATCAGAGACAGGGTGTGTTATGAATACGTAGATCTGGTAGAAAGAGTTAGAGCTGCAGCCTACACAATCGGAAACACGCCTTCCAAAGGGTGCGTCAAAACATGCTGCGTCAATGCAATCTTTGCAACGAAGTTGNAGGTCGTCAATTTCAGGACTTATTGTAAAAAGGTAAAAATAAAAGTACAATAATAAACCTAACAAATAAACTTAAATACCAAATAAAATAAAAACATAACATAAAGTTTCAGGCCGTGGGTTCATTGACAAAAGTGATTCCCTCTGACCCCCCTACGAGCCTCAGACGTTTGTAACGTCTATGTATTCATAATTCTTTGATAAATCAAAACGTGTAGGCCTACGTTAGTTTAGGTGNAAATCTATCCCTGCAGTATTTTCCATTACAATTTTGGTAATACAAATAGGCCTATAACTCAGAAAGGAGGCATTTCCGGACAGATGTTCACATACATTTTTTTCATTGTTTTGATGTGTCCAACGTCCTCCCAACGTTTGTAACACTTATTCTGAAATACCCTAAAGATTCTGAACCCCAAACAGACTTGAATACCAATTTTTGTGACTATAGTTCCAAGCTCAATATTTGTGTAAATTTGGCAACATGGTTTGTAGGGGTGGGTCGAACCCTGCTTTTTGCATACGAACCGAACTTTAAAAGTTTTGGACCGAACTTAAAACGTTTCCCACCGAACCGCACTCCAACTGAACTTAATCCGTTTCGAACTGAAATCGAACAGAACTTAAGAAGTTCCGGAGCGAACCGAACTCGAACCAAACTTAAGAAATTTTGACTCTTGCAATCGAAACACAAAAGTAAAACTAAAAACATGTCAATGAACACATTATATCATACAGTATTTAAATTTTGAACATCACCTATTATCAGTGTGTAAGAACACAGGCAACGAATAACAAAGTTTTGCCATGGAATAACACGGAATACAGAAACAAAAGTGAGATAGGAGTTTTTCTGCAGAATCGGCTACTGCCACTAAATGTAACGAAGGCACTTTGAACATTTAATAATATGAATGGTGTCAGTGGCGATTTATTATTTTAGGATAAAAAAAAGTTTAAAAAAATTGCTAGCCCATTCCATTTGAATTCAGCTTGTATTTCTTGGCAATAAGTGATTCTGTAGAAACACTGCAATCTCATTTTTGATACTGTATTCCGAGTTATTCAAAATTTTCACCTATTAATCTTATTAATATGTTAGAATTGTAATGCTGATGTTCCCACACTTCTTCTGTTCAATGGAGCTTGTGAAGTACTTCATCGATGTTCTTCCACGGAAGCCAGTCATAGAGCCAAACTCTTGTTAAATGCGATTTCCTTAGATTAACTCATGCTGAACAGAGGCAAATCTCTATATAAAAATATTTTTCTGAAAGAGTATGAATAAACGTTGTATAATTTATAAACAAACCCAAAATTGTTTTGTATATGATTAGCGCAAGAATTGGTGAAACAAGACATCAATTAAAAAAATGCATAACCTATTTTTCGACATAATTAAGTATAAATGCGTGTGCAATTAAAATGTATGGATTTTAAACCTTTGCACTTGCAGCTTGTGTATAACGCGTTATCATGTGATTACGGTTCTTTTGGTGTTTAAAGCTAGTTCCTCAATTGCTAAAAAAAGGTGCAGGCGGCGTGGCGCAATGATCATTGGGATTGAATAAAATATATATTTTATCCAATGATCTGAGGGTCCAATTATTATTGAGCACTCACAGCGCAGCGCCGCCCGCGCCTCGTTACACCTCGTCATTGAGGAACAATGTTTAGAGTTCTTAAAATTTGAACCGAACTAAGGACCGGATTTGCAAAAGTTCGCGAACTGTATATTTGTGAATCAAAAAGTTCGACTTTCGAAAAACGAACCTTCGACCCACCCCTCATGGTTTGACCTTTACCCTCGTAGTTTGACCTCATACAGAATCTGGGTATTCCCAAAATCCCTGAGTACGATTTTTTGTGGGGATCTAATTTAATTTTGCTTTTAATTTGAAGACACTTTTAGTGAGTGCAGATAAGTGTATTATAATGTCATATGTGAATCTGCGGGCCCCCGAAACGCTTGACTGCCAGTTTTTGTGACTCTAGCTCGAATCTAGAAAAGACAGGTTTCATTTGACGTCAAAAATGAGCTTGGAAACCCTCCAAAAAACCAGTGAGTACATTTTTGTTTAGCTCTAGCTCAATTTTTTTAATTTGGTAACACGGTTTAACCTTGATTGATAACAAATATGTTTACTCTAGCATCAAACTTAATTTTTAAGACCCCCAAACTACCCCGAGTACAGATTTCCGTCGTTCTGTCTCAAAATTATAAGTTTTGTATTTAAGGTAACATAGTTTCCCCTAAAAGTAGCAAGGATACGTAAATTTCAATATTTTCCCCGACTCAAGAGTTTCCGTAAACCTCCGAACACAAATATTCCATTTTTAACTCCCCGTGGAAGTTTTTATACAAAGCGTAACGCGATAAAATATAACAGCTATTTCTAAATTAAATAAAGGCTTTGGTTTCGAATTCATGCAAACGGAGTCCATGCCTTACGCAGGATTCGAACCCACAACCACCGATCGGTACTAGCCAGACAGTTGCAAAAGAGCTAAAGCATATTCTATCATACTGGCCGCTCGGGCCAGTATATAAGGTTTGAGTTCACTGTCCCATGTTAAACGGAAAACTTTAAGCATGAATAATTCCGCTGTAGTTAAATATTTTTAAACCAAATTTTGTATACTAGCTATGGTTGATATGTAGAAGAC